>NCVS01001452.1:30254-156603 GCA_003055095.1 Goniozus legneri
TTTTTTTTAATTTGAATTTTGCTCTGAACAAAACAAGAAACTTCTAAACTCGTTTAAAAAATTATTCATCGAGATTAAATTGAATAAAACTTAAAAGAAATTTAACTGTTTTTAGCTCTTGTTTACTTTTTAAAAAAATATTTTCAACGCGATGCAAAGAGGTGTTTCTCGCCTCTCACCGTGTAAATTTGACGATTTTTTCCACACGCCCAGTTTATCATTGTAATAATCCGAATTTACATTCTGCAGCGGTCTTCATTCGCGATGAAGAAGGCAGGGTGTTCGAATAGAGACGCGAGACAATGGATCAGCCAATCGCAACGAGCGTTTCAAGCCCACGTATGTAAATATCGCAACGTTCGCGATCGTGGCCCAAATAATAAAAACGTCATTTTCAGCCCTTCGTCGATATTTGACACGCTTGCATTCATTTTCATAAAAATCAATCGCAAAAACTCGCATTTAAATTTGTAAATCATATTCACTATTCAATGCAGTTTACTTTTTGAAATTCAAATTTTTCTTGATATTCATAAATATTTTAAAAGAAAAAATTCAGCAACTAAAATATAAACTATAAACAAATGAATAAAAAATGTGAAATGTAAATAAAAAATATAAACGACTCTAATAAAAATAATTAGAGGCGATCAAATAACGTTTATCGCGAATCTTTGACACGGAACTCGGTCGTGTAGCACCGAGAGGGTTGAAAATTGCATAATGCATTATGCACTTATCCGGGCACGAGTCGATTGTTTTTAGCTCGCGTTAAAAAAAGAGGCGTATTGTACCGACTCTGCGCGATCCCGTTCTTCCGTTACGCCGGCGTATTCTTATACTACCTATAGTTACGAAAAAAAAGCGCGCGTCAGAATCACGCAATAAAAATTTTCCTCCGGCGCTCCCAGCTGCCGGCAGCTACCGTTTGAATAAAGAGATTTTCGCACGACTGAACCCGCGAGCGAAAAATTCACCGAAGAAATGGTTCTGTCGAAAAAAAAGACCGCGAGAGTATTTACATGGATTCCTCGCGACGCTTGGACGAAATTTTGTTTATGTTCGCACGTTAAGCTAGTGACAACTCCATAAATAATTTTTCAATTTTTAATCTTTTCAATTTCTTCAATTTTTTAAAATAAAAATTAATTTCAAATTATTCTTAAATCAATTTAATGACTTACAATTAGTTCACACTTAAAAAATTTCTAGCAATTTAACAAATTTTTAAAAATATTTTAAGACCCTCTTAAGCACCCTATAATTCATTACCTGAAACAACTACCTTAATGTGGTAAACTAGGAGTATTGAGATCGTACGTAGGGTTTCTTGTCGAAACGAGTACACCCGAAGCCCTACAAATTTTACTGTCGTTCGTTGTTAATAACGGTGCCTCAAATTAAATGTTAAATTGAATTACAAAAACTCGATTTTGCTCCATCTTTCTTAAAATTAAACGCCGATTGCTCAACCGCGATAGCCGAAAATTTGGTTGGTTATTATCGAGGGACACACGGTTATTACCGCACGTGGTGTCGAAAAAAATGGGTTACGAATTACGATAGATGTTACGTTCACGAATTAATATACGCACAACGTGACGCGAAAGAATGAAAAACTTTATGAAATCGTTGCTCCGTAAAAAAACGTCGATGCTCGTCTTGCTCGCCAAAACTAATCAATTATAAACCTCTCCAAAAAATATTCGAAGGTTTATTAACCCTCTATGAGCAGAATTTCTATTTTTAATATTTAAATGTCGTTATAACATGTAACATTATCAATGATAAACAATTCTAAATCTATAAATCGATTTATATTGAAATTTTTTCTTCAATTGTTATCAAACTACAAAATATTGAGTTCTAAAGCTGTATTGATACGAAATTAACTAGCTTTTTTTTTAATATTATCCAGCCCATAAAAGATTAATTATAAACCACCTCGCAAAATCATTTCCCAGTTTCGTACTCAGCAGTACTTACAAAAATATGCAAAAAAAATTTGCAGACACTCAAATATCCGTTTCAATTGTGATTCTTATAGAAAACTTTTCGATAAAACTGATCAATCTTGAGTACTTTTTCGCACGTAGACACTCGTCGGCTCAGACAAACGAAACGACACTGATAATACTTAGCGAACGCTGGCCTGTTCGCTTTGAGGTCCTGCACGCTAGCGAGTGAAAGAGTCGTAAGGGGTGACGGTTGGGAGGGGAGTACGAGAAAGAAGAGAGCGATCGGAGCATAAGACAGAGTCAGCGAACACGTGTTTACAACACACGGGCAATGTCCGCGTGACTCCATCGAAAAATCAAAATAATACAGAAAACAAATTTCTGCAAAAGTAAAGTCAAACAAGGTCGACACAATTTTTCTCCGAATTTGTCTATTCGAGAAAATTCGAGGAGAAATTAAATTTCTTGTATCTTAATTTTCTTTTTATCGTCATTGTAATGTAGATTTTATATAAGATTGTAATTTTTGACAATGTTGTCAATATTGAAAATCATAAATTGGAGATGTGTTTTTAGATTGACAGGTAACTTACCCACGTGCGTTTTACGCGGTACGTGGTGCCATCTCCTTGAAAATATCTGACAGTCGTATTCTATTCACCTGTTTTCAAGAAAGTTCGATACCGATTCTTGGAACGATACAAAATTTTGAAAAATATCAATATTGAAAACTAGTCGAATAAAAGAATCACCCTAAAAATTTCAAGATCATTTCCTCCATCCAACCCATCTAACTCAACGGTGTTATATTTTTTCCATTCAACGGATTTATCCGTTGGAGTCCTTTCATTCCAACGGATAAATTTGAAAAATGAGTAGCAAATCAACATACTTGTGTTGTGATAATAAAAAATATTGCACTATGTTTGTAAATAAAGAACAAGAATGTATTCTTCCTGTTCTAGCATTGAATCAAATTTAATCAAAGCGCAAGAAAAAATACCAACAGGTATACCTGAGGGTGTGCACATGTATTCAGAAATATTGACAGAATATCCTACTCACCACCAAATTTCTTGCATTGCGAATAGTGTCCCGTCTACGTACACGATTTTGATAATCACTTAAACACCGTAAATATACATTTTCCTTTTGAGAGGCACTATCGAGTGACGCACGCGATGTTTTGACAATTTTCTTACGAGGCGCCATTTTACATTTTCAAATCGTTCTACCGTTGGAACTCCATGGTAAAGAGGTGTCCTGCTGCAATTAGTCACGCTCGGTAATGCAGGTTTTTCTAGATTACTACGTTAATATTTCCAATATTAATTTCAAATATTTGATTTTTTAAAAATCAAGCATAATTTTGACGAATAATATCGAAGTAAACTATAATTTCATGTAAAAGTATTATATTTTTATGAATGTTTTTAATTTAATTTGACAACTGTTAGGTCACGTGACTAGGTATTTCTATGAGTAACCAAGTAACAGTTAAAAATAGAAGAGCCCAACGTGAATTTTGACCATTCTGTGGCTAAAGAGTGACTTTCTAAAGCTTGTAGTATTTTTTTATCGAATGAATTTAATTAAATTTGTGGATGTTACTGTTGTTTTCATCGATTTTTTATAAAGTACATATCTGATGTGTGGACAAGTTAGCAAAAAAATGAGTGATAGTGTTCGTCGTATTCAGGATATAGTGGCACAGCAAACTCAAGTTTGTATTGAGTTACGCAGGGATTTAAAATCTGAATCTTGCCCAAAAGAAAAACAGAAACTGATATTGAAACATATCAAACAACACGCCGATAGCGAAATTGTGATCAACGACTTTCAGAAAGGTTATTAATTTGTTTATTATTTCATTTGAATGTGAATGAGTATTCAATAAGGATAAAAATATTTTTAAACTAGTACGAATTTTCGTATAAGTATGTAACAGTGAACGACTAACATATCGACAAGCGGCTTACAACTTAAGGTTAGCTTTTTGAAAATAAGTAAAATATTTTGATTACTTTTTTAATACAACGTTACGGAAAACCAAATAAAATTGAAAAAAAAACTGCATCAATTTTGCATTCAATTCATAGGTTTTTAATTATTTCTGATTTGGTTATAATATAATGTCTGAGGGAGGTGAAAGTAGCAGTGATAGTAATTATAATAAAAATCAGAATCAAGATGAATCACCAAGCAAGGCTCATATAAAAAAAGGTCAAAAACGAAAATTGAATGATTTAGCCGAAGAAGCAAAAGCGGAACGTCTTAGAATTGAAGCATTAGAAAAAGAATATGATAAAGAGATGGCTGCTTTAAAAGAAGAAGAGAGTCGTCTTCCACCTGCCAATGAAACTATGGATCTTTTACACGAATATAATGAAGTAAAAGATGCTACTCAAACTGTGCTTGGCCATTTGGCGACACTTACTAATTCTACTATCCTTAGTCTACACGAAGATTTTGAGTTACCCACATTTGAAGATTGAAAAGTAAATACATGTTAATAACATTTTATCAATAAACAAATAAATAATTTTATATTTTAAATTGTTAAAAATATTTTTATCCTTCCCAATATTTGTAAAGATCCATCATTAATAATATGAAAATGCAATTTAAATATTTTTAAAGGCTTAGAATGGTTCAATGTTTCCGAAGCTCTATCTATAAGAGAACACCTAACTGGAAAGATTGTTCTTCTTGACTTCTTTACATATTGCTGTATCAACTGTATGCACATTTTACCTGATTTGGATGCACTTGAAAAAAAATACACAATTGAAGATGGCTTTGTTGTGGTTGGTAGTTTATTTAACATAATATTGTTTTTAATCAATTATTACAATTAATTTCTCTCATTTAAAAATAGGTTGGAGTTCATAGTGCAAAATTTGATAATGAACGTGATTCTGAAAAAGTTTTATCAGCTGTGCAAAAATATAACATAGCCCATCCTGTCGTGAACGATTTTAAGCTATCCATGTGGCGAAAAATAGGCATTGTTTGTTGGCCAAGCCTAGTAATGTTAGGACCAAATGGCCAAATATTGGCTGTTTTTGTTGGGGAAGGTCATAGAGAAGAATTATTTTTATATGTGGAAGCAGCATTGTTGTACTTTAAAACTCTAAGACAAATAAGAGATCATCCATTACCTCTAAGCCCAGCTCAACATTTATTACCAACATCCAGAAATACTTTATTATTTCCTGGAAAGATAACTCTGGGTGTAGTGAATGAAGAGGAAAAAATTATAGTTTCCGATACTGGAAAAAATAGAATAGTAATTTTATCGAAAAATAGAATAGTTGAAGAAGTTGTTGGAGGGTGTAATCCTGGTTACATAGATGGCGATTTTAGAGAAGCACGTTTTAATGCACCACAAGGACTTGCTGTATTCAATCATTTTATTTATGTAGCTGATAATGAAAATCATGTCATTAGAGAGGTAGATTGATACTGAAATCATATATCTCAAATAAAACATTGAAACTAATTTTTATATTCTTTTCATTTTAGATAGACCTTGAGAAGAAAATCGTAACTACTGTGGCTGGCACTGGCATTCAAGGTAACGATAAAGAAGGTGGAAGAATAGCAACTAAACAAACAATATCGTCTCCATGGGATGTTGCAATTTACAAACATGAATCTGAAGGAAAAACTGTACCAGTTCTGCTTATCGCAATGGCAGGAACTCATCAAATTTGGGCGCTTTTCTTTGAAGAGACTGTTTGGTGGAAAAACAAGTAATAATATATTTTTATCAAACGCGATACATTGTGTACATTATGAATTTAAATTTATAGAAGATACATGGAATCGACATGCATAGCAATCGTTGGTAGTGGAAGAGAAGAAAATCGTAATAATTCGTATCCGCTTTCTGCTGGTTTGGCTCAACCTTCTGGATTAGCAGTGGCACAAGATCTCAAACTGTTATTTTTTGCTGACAGTGAGAGTAGTACTATCAGAAAAGTGAATTTACTTACAGGGGAAGTATCTGCTGTTTGTGGAGCAGTAAATAATCCTACGGTTAGTTTTCATTTTTTATAATCATGTAATTCAAAATTAAAACAGTTTTTTTATTGTTTTCAGAATTTACATGAGTTCGGAGATGTGGATGGAAAGAAATACGATGCTAAGCTGCAGCATCCATTGGGAGTTGCGTGGCATCCGTTTGAAAAAAAAGTGTACGTTGCAGATACATACAATCATAAAATTAAAATAGTCGACCTTGTTGGGAATTGTGAAACTTTATACGGAAAGGGAAAACCATCAGAGTTATTTTCTGTAAGATCTTTTATAAACTACTGTTCCATTAGATGTATACACCATATTAAAACTATATAAATTTTTAGTTTAATGAACCCAGCGGACTCGCCTTTGGTAATTCTAGAAATCTTCTCTACGTTGCCGATACCAACAACCATGTAATTAAAATAATCAATAATCGAACATTGATGGTTGATACAGTCAGTATATATAAATACATAACATACATATTCACGTGAAGAATATGACAAAATTTTTATTTTTATTTTAGTTAAGGGTCGACATGCGGGAAGTGGCACTCGATGCCGTAGACAGTTCTTGTTCCTTTAATACTGCGATAAACACGGAGGGTGGTAAATTGAATATAAAATTCAACGTATCCTTCAAAGATGATCTGAAATTGAATTCAGAGGCGCCTCAAAAGTGGACACTCAAGTTACCATATGAGAGATGGGAAGCCGATGCCTTGAGTGGAAACCTCTCTGAGCCGATTTCAATAGTTGTTCCTGAAGGAGACGCATGTACAAAATTATTCATCACACTAGAACTAGTGGCTTGTAAGACAACGGAATGTGTGCCCAAAAGGTTACAGGTTGTATACAGAATTCATCATAAATTGGATGCGCCTACTATTGTGAACGTAGACGAAGATATAAACGTTTAAAGATGAAATTTTTAAATGTTAACCGATTAAATAATTTTAAACTGGTTATACTTATTAAGATGTGAAATCTTAACTTATTGTATCAATCTGTATTATTATACTAATGTGGTTTTCATTTTTATAAAAATAGGACTTTAACACGGTTTTTAATAAATCTTTTATAACTGAGAACAAAGTTTCTGTTGTCGAGTGAAAATAATTTTCGCAAACAGTACTTCATTGTGTCTTTATCGACCTCATTGTAGCCTCGATGAAAGCCGTTAGATATTCAGCTGAAGACTTATATGATTACCAGGTATTCTCTCGAAACGCTGCAGTAACATTGATGTCGCTGAAGTGGACAGTTTCTGCGAAGCAGGCGCCGAGTTTTCACGATGAGAGTTGCATTCGGCTATCCAATCGCAAAGTTCAAAGCACAAGACAGTCACTTCTTGGCTACGGTCCGATGCTCACGACGAACATTCATCGTACAAAGAGCCGGCGAGTATAAGTCATTGCCGGAAAATGTTAGCCGGGCTTATACAGATGCGGCTATCTCGATAACGAAGACATTCAATGAGATTGGAAAATTTCACGTAGATTTCAGATAGCGTGCCTTTAAAAATAAACGTTATTCCAGCGTCGAAGAAAAATTTTCAATAGGTGCGTTATTGATTCACCGGCTCGCTGATGCTCGCGCGATTATCCCTTTCGAAAGTAGTCAATCTGTAGAAAAATTTTTAGATATTCGATTTGCGTGACTAGCAATTTTTTAGGGTGCTACAGACCTCTGCCACCAATTCTCCGGCGAATCGCGCGTGAACGGTAAGATGTTACAAGGTAACCGAGACAGAACGTCTGGGCAATTCGCTCCTAACCGTGACTCGACTTCGGCCGGTTCGTACTGACCTCTTCTACAAAATTTCTTTATCCAATCAGCTTCTTCTTTAGTGGGTATATGAATAATCTGTGACGAATTTACCTAACAATAAGGACTCTGCAGAAAAAAGGATATTCAATTCCATTTTCTTATTACTTTTCGATAATCGGAGTACGCAGTAACAGCGCAAATTCGTGGATTGTAGATGCCATATCCAGTGTCATAACAGCCAATCGGTATCTCTTCGGTTCTGCTGTTGGTCAATAACGTATCTCCGGCTGGTCGCAGACCATTCTTGCGCGATTCAAAAAATCTGAAAGAGATGAAATTGGTTGAGACGAATTCGGAATAAATTTTCGGTATGCGGACGTGATTTTCATGATTGCACGGGCTCGCCATTCTTATATCTCCTCCTGGGCAGATAAAGGATCGTAATTTTCGTTCCTAGCCGGCGAGAAAGTCTCATCGGGAGCGAGGATGCAATTACGGAATGGTCCCTCTCCTATTCTTCCTTTATTCGCCGTTCGAGGATTCCGATATAAGATTTGGCGAAAAAACGGGCAAACCGATCGTGACGACGAAAGTTCATGCACATGAATCTAGGAATAGTGGCGCAGTTCGCGTTACGTAATTCCCGATTACATTCGCGATACCGTGTGCTGCACGTAATGCGCGGGTGAAAAGCGTGTTCGCGCTTCTTCCGGTTAAATTTGAACCACAAAATACACGGATACGCTTTTAATCGGTAATCCTATAAAACTAATCCGATTATGTACAATTTGTCGATTTTCTAATAACGAATAAAACAATTTTAACGTGCCTAAATTTCTTACAATATAATCTTGGCGTTAATGCATAATAACTTGCCTTTGTTATACATTTAGATTCTCATTACAACTTTTACTTTTACTATTTTTATACAAAAAAATTTGTCCTAATCCTGATAGTTGGAGTAGTTCATATGTCCAACTTATGAATTTTTTTTAAGCAGACCTGATTAGTATTTAGAGCAAATGATCGGCCTAATTTGTTTATACTTTTTTTTCGAATGAGTTCGTCTCGGTATCTTCGACGTCCGCATAACGAGTTATCGACAAGCGCGTACACGTTTCACTTTCTCGCTACTTGCACGCGAGCATCGGTGAAATTGCACGGGATTTTTTTTTCTCGCGGTGCCAAGGTCGTGTGAAAGTAATACGTCTCTCTCAATTTTTATCATCCCATCTCGACGATAAAAATGTCCGTACCGTCGATCCGGATAAGTGCAGTAATTCCAATCGTCTGGTTCGTACACTAGGCCATCCTCGAAGACAATCTTCTTCCTCCGCAGCAAACCGCGATCCCAGACGCCCTCGATTTTCTGCCCATCGGGCCATCGCATGACCCCGCGACCGTGGAACTCGTCGTCTCGTAATTCTCCTTCGTAAACCACATCTAAAAAAAAAACACAAATTAGCCAGAATCGATGGAGAGGCAAGATGGCCATTGCGAGTTCGTTTCCCGAACTTTAGCAACAGCGGGACAAAAAAAGGAACGAAAAAACAATTCTAGACAATAACGGTAAGGCCAACGTGAGAAGCAAGGATCGAACCCGAACGATGGAAAGTCGAGCTCGATTGTCGCGGTTGGAAGAAGAAAAAACCGAAAGATGCAAACGGTCGATAAAACGATGTTCACGCCGGTACAAGCTGATAACGGTAAACGCAATACGCATCGGGCATCCCGAGACCGTCGATTGCGATTCGGTGGCCTGAAAAATCGGCGTTGGGCTGACCCGGATTCGATTACCGAATTGGTTGACACGTGCTGTCGGATCGTGAGAGAACTCACGGGTTCAGAGTTCATTGCAAAGTTTCTTTCCATCTCAACAATCTTCGTTTGCTCGTCGTGCGAAAATAGGGTTAAGTACAGAGTGAGGTTAAGTCAAATATCGATTTCAGTCGAAAATCGTTTCCTCTGTGACTCCTCGAAAAGCGTAAATCTTGTTTTGTCTCGTGTCAGTGATCGCATCGAGTTCAGTGGAACGAGTATTAGAGGGTATTGGGTCATTAGTAGCGAGCTCGAGTTTCCTGAACCTGCTGAATTATTAGAAAAGGGGACACTCGACGCGTCGTGCATGCTGTTATCATTTCGCTCACGATCCAATCCAACGAGCGAGACACGGCGCGAATTCGTTCTCTTTCCCCGTTTCATTTTTTCCTCTCTCTTGCGCTCCGTCACAACCTCTCGAGGCTTGTTGCACCAGCTGTCGAGTCGTTAATTAACGAACGCGACTTGTTCGCCGCTAATGAATCATGCACTTGCATTTTTCATCTAATTGCTCCGGAAGATTATCCGGCTTGCTTCCGAATTATCGAAATTTTCTCGGTTACGTACTATAGGGCAACGTGTAGCGGCCCGAACCAAACATGCCTAGAACATCGAGGGTTCCATTGTACTCGCTGTTAGTTACGAAGCTAACCCCGACGATCGATGACTCCTGCGTTGAAAATTTCTCAGACTATTTCGCTTGAAAATATTTGATACTCACCTGCGAATTCCTGAACACTGCTTCTAAAACTTCGTTTACGATCCATTGGGCAATTTTCGCCGTTGCATGTACGTTTTCCAATTTTTCTGAAATATTTTCCGGAATATATTTCTGTTCGAATAATTCATTCTGGCTTACCCATGTTCGGCGGAGATCGAAGAACCGCAGCGATACTAATAAAAATAACCAATAAAAATAAGGTTAAGTATCGAGAGTGATGTTCGACACGTTAAATTCAGATTATTAACCTGGGATCGATTTTAATCAAAAATAATATCCTCTTTGAGTTAAAAACGTTTAAAATTTTAATAATAAATATTTTAAACTTATAATATCAAGAGTGGAATATAACACGTAAAATCGAAACTCGATCAATTATCGAATATCGATTAATTGAAAATAAATATCTCCCATAAACCAACAATTTTCATTAGATTAAATATCGAGAGGATCGAAAACGAAGTTTGGTCGAATATCGAAACTCGATCGATTGATCGCCAGCTTCCATTGGAATCCATTTTTAATCAAAGGTGGCTTCCCCGCGATAAGTTCGTTAAAAAAGTTGTTCAAAAAAGTGTAAACGTTGTTGTACTCGTCTCAAAGTGTGAGCTCCGGTAGCAATTTCCGCGAAAGGGCTGCGAGCGAAGGAAGAGGAGTAAGAAGAGGGAAGGCTCTCCTAATGACATTATAGCCGAGGATGGGAAGGGGTTATAAAAGAGCGGGACGGAGTACGCGAGCCGCTCAGTACGGGCGCCGGAGGACGCCGCGAGGAGCGGAACGAAAATAATTTCAGTGCGTGCGAGGTGCCTCATCCACGTTTGACTGTGAACTCATCTTGCGCCGAATAACATGTCGTATCGTTGAACGCCAGTAATCGATAATAATCGTGAACGACAGTGTCTCTGTGAACCAAACGTAACCAACCCAGACGTACCATCGAAAAAAAAAACTAGAACCAGGTAACGAACTACGTAATTCGTTTTAATTAGAACGAGATTCCCATGGTGCGAAATATCGCGTTTGTTCGCTCGGGTCAGGTTGTACCTGTTGCATCGTCTCTCGCAAGAGCAAGACGAAAACGATCCGACGAAATTCGATTCGTTCCGTAAAACGTCCGTGTCGTCTTTGTACGGCTGGGCAGCTTTAACCGCGAAGAAAGAGGCGGAAGGAAGGAGGAAAAAAAAGATTACCGTAATACCCCTCGAAAAATTGTCGACGGATCGTTCCACAGACTGGTTCAAAGCTGTGCTCGCGCGCTCGCGACTAACGAACTTGAGAACGATTCGGGTGTGCGATCCCACGCGTGCCCTCGGTGAACACATCCGGATGCCTTCGCGAGTTACCGATGTTTTCTGCCGTCTTTACGACCGTGAAGAGCGGAAAAAATGCAAGAGTGACTCCTTCTGCATCCTGCGAGAGCTCCGCGCTCCCACATCCCTTTATTTTTTTTTATCTCTCCATTCTCGTTCCGTTCTTCTCACGATTCTCGCGAGAGATCGCTATCGCGACCGCGATCGATCGAATTTGCCTCTTCCTCGCGCGAGCAGCGAGAAAAATAATGGAAGCCAGTAAAGCGCGTGATTCATACGCGGAACTGGAATATCGAGCTCTGTGGGTGGACTTTTCTCGTTCTTCGAGATAAAAGGGGAAATATTTTCACAAAATTTTTTTTCTGGTGATCTCTTGTACCGTTTCGACGGGTACCGTTATTTTGAGCGCTTTTTCATCGTCATTCTGTTTACCATAAAACGAAATTGAAATGGAAAATCGCGAGGAGGATTCGAGAAAATTGACGAGCGTGCGTCCGTTCTATATTCGAGACGGTGTGGCGTTATCCTAGGTCGGGTCGATCGGGAACGGCACGACCGGCACGAAGTTCTCGGCCTCGATACACAATGCCCTCACACGTCCGACGTGACCGGGACGTGTGAACATTCAGAGAACCGACTGAAAGAAGTCTCCTTAAGTTTGCCTTAAGGTGTCAACTTTGTTCTCAATTTTTCATTTTAGGAAACAGGTTAGTTTGTGGCTCCCGTAGGTATTTTAGGAATTTTATGATGAGTAATTAAAAATTATGGAGTAATTCATTCATAAAAGTAGAAAACATGCTGAAGGCGTCAACTTTGCTCTCGATTTTCCTTTTTAAGTAAATAGCTAATTTTGTGACTCCTACAGATATTTTCAGTAATTTTGTGATCAGTAAAATATGAAATAATCTTATTTTATAAAAGTAGAATGCAGAAGAATAAGAGTTGAGAATTGAGCTGTTTACCTCCCATATTTTTGTACAATTTTTAAAGAAATCATAAACAAGGAGGGAATCGACGCAGATTTTTTGTTCGCTCAACAGGAAAAACAAACACGAGGCCAGTCGTCAGGGCCGTTTCCAGGAAGCTCGTGTAACGAACGATCGATTCGGTTGTCTGGTGATTAGGGCGTTATTGTCGGGGTGCGTGAGTCGTTTCGGTTAGTCATTACGCAGTCGAGATTCATCGGCCTTACCAAAATTGTGAAATCTTGCGACATCCGAATTATACAGTTATTATTCCACAATTTTGTTTCCGTTCTCTGCGAACGCATGTGTCGATCAGAATTATTTTGAAAAAGTAGGATTTTCATAAAACAGTTGTTAGTCTGTTAACACTAGAACTACTCTCCAACTGCTTTCAACGTGAATCAGGTGTTGAAAAATAATTGTCGGTAACTCTAGCGTTAACTGGAAATTCACTATGTGCAGTTTGTTCGCGAGGATTCTCAAGAGAGGCGGTTAACAATCCGAAGCGGGGTGTTAGTTTCGCAGCTCTATTCTTCTAGCAGCGTTCTCTCGGAGGAGCGATTGCTCGGGAGGGGTGGGAGGGGCCAATGGCCGGATCCTCTCTCGGTTCGCGAAAGAAGATAACTCGCGCCACTACCCGGCCGGCCGGTTCGCCCCGGCGTGTTGTGTGTTCGCGCATATAATCTGGAATGTCATGCCGGATCCAACCGAGCGTGACACCCGTGTGTTTCGCGTCGTGTACGCTCTCGCGAGAAATTCACCGCACCTGAGAATTCCTCTCGCTCGGGATTCGAGGAGGTAAGTGAGAGAGTGTGAGAGAGAGAGAGAGAGAGAGAGAGGGGAAGGGCCGAGGGGAGGGGACAAGATGGTCTCCGTGTTTTCTTCTTACTCCTTATTATTACGCTTTCTTGCGGCTCCGCGGGCGCTACCAGCGCCTCCCCCTCCGTATTAGCCGAGCTCCGAGTGTCCTTGCGTCAGGAACAGGAGAAGCCTCTCCTGTTCTCGCCATTCGACTCCGATATCTCGTGCATATTTTTTTTCAAACGCCAGGTCGAAAAAGTCGACTTTTCCTTCAATTAACTCACATTACAACACATATAACATTTCAACAATTAACTTTAAATGGGAAGAAAAGATACATATTTGTATTTGTGTTGTTAAAACTGGTTGATAAAATTGGTTGATAAAATTGGCTCAGTAAATATAATGTTAAAAGGTGCAGCCACCCTTATTTTTTCATTAGGCTATTTTTTCACGCGTGCACGCAGATGTAACGATTAACGTAACAGCCAATCGAGTTCGGGGTCAGTCGAGTCCGTTGCACCATACCCGTCTCGTATCCGTTAAGCTCAAATATTGACGCGCTCGGAGCGACGAGTTTTCGTCTATCTTGATTTCCCGTGGTTCTCGACCTGAGAGAGTTTCCTGGAATTCCGTAATACGTAACCGTGGAAATTTATCGGGCGGTATCGAGTGACATCCCCGAGGGTCCGTTCCGTTAATCACCTGCGATGACGTCACGGCCGATAAAAGCTTCGAACAAAATGTATCGTTCGTTGAACCCCTTCGAAGGATACCGACGATCGAATCGATGATGGCGCGGATCGGCGAGTCTTCATCGCGATGGGAGAGAAAAAAGGACAAAAGTAGGATAATGAGGGAGAGAGAGGATCGCGAGGAGGAACGAAAGAGCCCTCTTCTTGCGCCAGCGAACAGGTGCGCGATCTCTGGGTGGTTGACGAATCGCTCTCGAGCAGCTTCTTCTCTTTTTCTCTGTCCACGACCCTTCGAATCCTTCCTGAGAGGGAGAGAGAGGACTAGTCGAGGCAAAAATCGTGACGAGAAATCGTGACGAAAAATCTAAACGAGACAGAAGAAGCGCGCTAAGAAGAAGAAGAAGAACGAGGAGATGGAGGACGATGAAGGTGGATATGAAAAAGGCGAAGAAAAGGAGGCGGCGAATGAGAACAGGGAGTAGAACGGGGAGCGCAAGGGGAGAGAGAGGTGGGAATATAAGCCGCTCCGCGGAGTGGTAAGGTCACTACCCTTAGCCGCGGTGGCAAGGTCAACCGCAAGATCGGCCGGATCGCGCGCTCCCGGAGTAGCCGCTGGTCTCTCTAACGTCCAGAGGGGAAAATGCTCATCTCCGCGCTGGCGCGCGCGCCTCCCCAAAAGGGAGAAAAAGGGGAGCCCCCTCCCCATAAATACACTCCTCTCGCGCGCGTTATTTATTTGTCGTCGTCAAACCGCTCCGCGCGCGTTTTATACTCCGCGAGCGGAGCGCGCGCGGCCCTTTTTTGCGCATAATTATACGGCATAATAATCCAATTTAATCGCGGCATAGGAGAGCGAGTCGCGAGAGAGTTATCTTTCGTTTTTTTCTCCTTTTATTCTCGTTTTAATCGTTAGGCCTCGCGATCCTATAAATAGACACGTTATAATTTCTTTTTTCGCCTCACCGACGTACGCCGGGGAATGGCGGAGTGGAGAGATGAGCGCGAGGAGGAAGAGGAGGAGGGGGGAGGAGGGATATGGGCTTCTTCTTGGCAGGTACGCGAAGAAGGGGTCTCGGCGCGCCGGAGGTAAGAGGGGAACCGAGAAATATCGAGAACGGGGCACAGAGAGGGAGAGAGAGAGAAAGACCGGTAAGAATAAGTTATCCTCTCTTATCCTCGCTTTAAGAGTCCCGGCAGAAACTCGCCGTCGCAAAGAGAGAGAGGCCACGCGGATCGCTCGATCCCCGCGCTATCCGTGGAAAAACGTCCTTCGACGCGTTCTCGCCCGAAAAACGTCGGTCGCACTTTAATCGCTTAGCCAGGTGATGTGTTACGGGGACGATTAACTCTGGACATCATCCGATAAAGTAAGTCTTCATCATTTTTATCGTCGGGCTCGGTTGTCGTGTCAGTACGGAAAAATTTAAGTAACTCGAAGTTACAAAAATAAAAAATCAGGTATTTTAACGTCAAAGTGCTACAGGCTCAGAATTTGTAATTCATCAAACTATAATACTATCAGGAAACAGACAAATAAATTTACACAAATACTGTATGTACAATTTCTTATGCATTTTTTTTTTTAATTAACGCGTAACTCTATCGCGTTTCTTTATCGCGAATTGATACTCCGATTTACAAAGACATGTTAATTTTGTGCGGTGAATGAGCTCGCGAATTGTCGAAAGAAGCGGGAAGTTCGCGGTCGAGTTAATAAATCGTCGCTGCAGTGACGCGATTGAAGTTTGCATAGGCGAAGTGAAGCAAGAGAGACTGCAGTATCCGTACGCGTATGCATATAGCTCATAAAGCCGGGCGGTAACGATCCGTACACCGTCGAGCCGTACTTTTACTAAAATTCACGGGGGCTCTTGAATGGAGTCGGTGCGCGCGTAACGGTATTAGGAACGGTCCGACCAGTCGGTCAATATATCCACGGGGATATTTCTCTTCTCTTTTCTCTCGCATATTTTTTCCTCTCGTTCTTCCACTCGCCTCTCGGCGTTTCACGCTCTCCGCGTTAGCGCACGTTTAATCTCAGGACGCGGAAGCAGCCCAACCCCGAAATCGATACTCCTTTCTGTTCTCGCTCGATGCCTCGCATCGCGAGCGAGAGAGAACGCGAACACGAGTTGTCTGTCCACTTCGAAATGTTACGCTTATCCTGTCGATCGTGTACATTTTTATATGAAACTTGGTAGAGTTTCATGACAAATACATTTACGCAGAATAATTTTCCGATCTGTAGCAGAAAAATGTTCGAATTACTATTATTTGTTGTACGAACAGAACATTTTTTCACAGACAACGATTTTAATTTGATAAGAGCTCTAGAAGGGGTCGGATGATTCCGCAGGGTGAACGAAGCGTTAAAACGTAATCGAGAATTGTTCGAGTCGGTAAAAATCTCGTCTGGTAGATAAATAACTGATTAATTAAACACGATAGCGCTTTTCCCAAGTGAACTTCTGCCGGGGACAACTCCTCTCCAATAGCAATTTCGTTCGATTCAATTGACTCCGCTTCCGGTTATCTCTCGTCTCGAGAAGCTCGCTGCGATCGGATTGAATATCTCGCGAAATTAATTTCGTAGAAAAATCCGGATGATCGTTGACCTTGATCGGACTTTAACCGTAATCCCTTCGATGCGGACTCATTTATTACAAAATTGCAAACTCGCCGATGAATTCCGCGATATCAGAAAGGCGTAACAAGACGTAACGTAATCTCGTACAAAATCCGCATAATTAACGCGGCCAGCGAAGGAATAAATTATTTGGCCATTCGCCGGAACGAACGACCGCGGCTTCTTCGGACTCTTACCGAATCGTGACTCCTCTTCGGTTGCGCGCGTATATACCTCACTGAATAATTCGCCTTATGTCAGGAAAAACCGTTCTTCGGCTTTCTCCCGCCGTGGGGTTAAACCGTACTTCACCGAGATGTACGTTATACTTCACCGCCGAAATGTAGGCGGCCCGAAGTTTGCTTTCGGCGCACGTACGTATTTTCGATTCGTGGCTCCTCTATGAAGTATCGTTATGGGATAGTCTTCATCTTCGAATTATGCGTAACATGAAGTTTTGAATAGTACAGTTATTTCATTTCTAATATGCAAATATAAAACAAATTTATCTTGTGTTATGTTATGTTTAAATTCTTAACAAATTTATGTTTTTATGTAAACAAAAAACATTTATCTTGATTATGTTTTAAATATTTACATACTTTAGAAAATTGTTTGAAAAATTATTTGAAAAATCTAGCGAGTGTTTGAACCGGCACTTGAATTTTTCATCGGCTAAGAAAAAATTCGCGTGAAATAGTTCGATGTACAATCGAAGTGTATAGAAAAAGGGTCGTACGTGAGGCGAATCGGTGGGAAATGAAATTTGAAATAGCCTGCGGTGACGCGTGGCCCGAACCGGGTCACGAGCGAGGGGTTGACCTATAAGTGGCTCCGGAGTGGTCGTTTAAAATTCCGCTCGTTCGCCGTCACGACAATTTTAACATCTCTCAATGAAGGAGACTCTCCTGCACGTTCGACGTTTTTTTCGGCTTTGAAAAGCAAATTGAGGCACCGCGGAGGTGCACGCGCGTGCCTCGATAACGAGCGTACGAAATTTCTCACGAGGCCTCCTCCGGGGTTAGGGATTATTTCCCGATTGCGTCAAAAGGATTACTCCCTCCTTGCCGCACGAACTTCGAAGTACAGCGCCACTAATCATCGTAATGAAGCCTTTCGGCGACCTTCTTCGCCAGACGGAACGCGATTTTACTCCCAGGACGTACAAAAGCGCGTTAAATTGGCACTGTTCGCGTAGAATTTTCGATCCTCTGCACAGTCGACGCGCGGAGTCACCTCGTGGTATATTCTCGAAGGAATTATAGTCAGGCCAGGTGGATGATTCGCGAAAAAGATTCACCGGAGGCATTAGCGCTCGCGCGCAGTGACGCGGGGAAAATTCTCTTACGGTAACGATAAATTAACAAAAGCCAGCCGTAATCCGAGGGTTATTAATTGTTCCCCGGCCGGGTATGAACTATCTGGCGGATAAAAAAAATTTTCCACTCGTTTTTCCAAACCGAATATTAAGCGCTTGACATTTGGAGGGAAAGGTCTAGCCGTTTCCACGAAATACAGTGGACTATTAAGATTGGATAGGTGCCGACGAAAAACGCGTTTTGTCATCGAGGCAATAATATTCCGCGAGTCTTTGCGAAAGGCCAGAAACGCGAATGGCTCGCTCGCACGCGATTTCGAGGGAGGGACGGGTCGAGTAGGATCGAGAGGAAGCGATGGAAATTGATTTAAGTGTTATCTCTCGTTTAATCTATCCTCGATCGGTCTTATGAAAGGACGCAACGTTCCGCAATGAGGAAGGATCGACGACGGGTCGTTACGCCTCGATGCAACCGATCGCAGCCTGATGTTATTGGTAACAATTACACCGATCAACAGCTGGAGTAACTGCGCGAAGATTACACGCTCGATGCACGAGCGAATCCTTCCCCGAGCCAGCCTCGATGACATCCCATGTTTCTCTTGTAACTCTTGGCGAACTTTTTCTAGAGTAAAGTCAACCTTCAACGTGTTCTAACCATTCTGACTTTTGTGTGGAATTTTTAGTACTCAATAGCTTTTCTCTTTGCCTATCGAGTTTCTTGATATTGTCGAAGTACTACACATCTAATCCTGCCAAGACAACATTTTGGCGATTTAATTATTGGTTGATATTCTTATTGACAACCAGCAAAAATATTTGTTGAATTCACCAATATATTCTACTATGAAAAATGTTCTTTAATAAGTTACTAAATATTTTAGTAAATAAAAAGATGAGCTTCCCAATAATATTTGCTTGCCCATGTAAGTAATATTATTCTCGTTCGTAATTGGTAATTTACAGACTCGTCCATCTGGGCAGTCTAGCCTGTCGGCAATTCGGAATAACATCTTCACGATCGTCTCGTCCGCGGACGATTGGTCGCGCGGTTCGCGTCACGAGGTCAGGGTAGGAAAAACCGTGTAATGAGCTAACGGTAGCGTTCCGTAGCTTCTCCGGAGACCGCCATTGTATATATACACTTCGCGTTTATGCAGATATGTATCTAGGCAAACGGGGAAACGAGCTTAGCTCGAGTGTGCCGGGAAAACTCCAAATGCAGCGGGAATGATAATAAACCCGTGGCTTATTTTCGCCGATCCGAAACACCGGGACACGCTCGATCGAGCCCGACGACTCATTATCGGCCACTCTAATTTACCGTTAATCAGTCTTCGGGAGGCAGAACGTGCACTGGTGTCGAAAAAAGAGAATCGTGAAAAAAAAACCGGTTCATGTTTCAGAAAGGTCGCTGACCAAGGCTTGTTTGCTCTTCTCTCTCTCTCTCTCTCTCTCTCGTTCCCACTCTGCTTCATTTCCCCCTCCGCTCCTCTGTGGGTCAGTAGTTTCACGAGAGACCAGGCCCAATTCGGGGCCCAAATCGGCTCGTCGCGCTCGCACACCGGCACACCTCGGCACCGGATTTTTGACCTCGGTCTCGTTGCATGCTCTATGAGCGTAAACACACGACGGATTTCGGTCCGAATACGAGACGTGAATATCGTATTTCGTCTCGGGCGGGCTTGACGTACGAGGGCAACCTAGATAAAGACAGAAATTCGACAAATTTCTGTTTCTTCCTTTTTTTTTCTTCGACGTGGATGGCGCCAATCCGATGAACCGTTAATTCGAGAACCGCAACGTAACGCGCCGTTAAAATGCAAATCCCTCAAATGTAATTAAGGAAAATTAGCAAAACGAAACGCGATACTCGTTCCGGCTGCGACCGGTGGGCTTGCCGCGTGTTTAACGGGCGCTCGGAGGTAGCAGCGCGTGTAATAGCTTCTCTCGCGCGTTCCCGGGACATCGATCGTAAATCATTGACTCTTCTTTTTTTTTACCCCCTCGATTCATGGGGGTCAAGTGTGAATATCGTCACAGCTTGTTCCGCCTTAATACTACCATTTCAATCGAGCATGAAATTCGACTAAATTCGAACGAAAATTCAAGATTTTGTTAATTAAATATAAAAGTTTTACTCTGAAAAAAATGTACACTCCTCAAAATAATCAAGGAGACACTCGTCATTTTCTAAAAATAATTACTTCGAATTGAGCAGGTGATAATTTTAAAGAGAAAGATTCAAATTTTTGTTTTGAAAATGACAAATGTCTCTTTAATTGTTTTGAGGAGTATTGTTATACTTCTACAGAAATATAAAATCTAAATGCGTTTCAGTCTTTTCGTTGAGAGTAACGTTTTGATTTTTTTGACAGGAAAGATCGATCAGAATGAGACGACTCAGGTGGCAGCCTTTTTTGGCGTTGATTATCTGGGCCAGCGTACAGCTGAGCGATGGGCTACCTGTCCCGGAAGACGAACTGGACTCGTCGACTAAACTGTTGGGTTCCAGGTAAAATATTTTGTGTCTTGTAATTCATACAGAATTTATTCATTCAAAACAAATTAATGATACAAATAAAAATAAATAAATAATATTCTGAACATGGTTCTAGTAATAAACTTATTTCAGTAGGTAAATAAATATTTTTTTAAGTAAATTTGAATGAAATTCAATTGATTCTTTTTTTAGCGTCGTAACTTCCATATCTGTCGTGTCTGGTGACACAAAAGAGGACCAAGAGAATGGACGAAAAGCATCGGGCACTTACGAGCTGCCGCCCTCGCCCGCTGGTCTGTTAAGGCCCGACAAGTTTCAGTTTTACACCTACAACGAGAATGGCGATATGATAACGAGGCAAATGACAGAACGCGAGATACAAAGTTTGATAGCGGCTGGAGGTGATCATTTGCCTGTTGATATACTTGAACCTCAGAAAGATGATGACGCACTCACTGGTGGTAAAAAGGTAACATTTTGTTCTTTTCATTGGTCTCATTTTGTGTCCATTTATTTATTCATAAATTTAATTTTAGGTGGCTGATGTTGTTCAACAAGTTCAAAATCTCTTAAAGAGTGCGTTAGATAAACAACCGACAACTGTTATAACATCAGTTCCTACGATTCCAGGACATGTGAATGAGGAATGGAGCAACATTTTGCCCTCAATAATGTCCGGTGACTCGAGCATTATAATGGGCCAGCCTCAATACGTTGCTCAGCCTGTGCAGACGACGGAAATTAAGCAACCGATTGCTGGACAAGAATCACTTCAAGTGGCTACTTCGAAGCCATCTGTAAAGCCATCTGTGAAGAAGAATGTCACTTCGAGTTCAGCAAACGAGAAACGACCAATCGTACAAAGTACAGTTGAAGAAGATGTGAGCATACCCGAGACGAAGATTGACGAACACCAGTCGATCCCAAGCGAGCAAACTTATCCAGAGAAAACGATGGTACCAGTTGCGGTAATCACGACTGACCAGAAACCTCTTACTCCGTCGGTAATTCGCCAGCCAGTAGAGAATCAAGATGTTGTATATGAGAAGGTGAAGATCATTCCACCAACGAAAGCACCGGCTGCAACAATTGGAACTCGTCCATCGAGCTCGAGTTTCAGACCGAGCATAGCATCTAGTACAGAAAGAGCTTCTACAGAATCCAGCGTTTATACTCAACGTGTTTCTTTGTCTAGTTCTCCATCGAGAGAAACTGTAACGACTGCTAGGGACCAAACGGAATTCACGAAACGAACCACTCCGTATAGAAATGTTGTCTCGACTACACAGAAACCGATTACAGTAGAACATAAGCCAACGATGTTGAATACAGTAAAATATGTGATGACATCATCAACTCCTTTGGTTAAAAATGAAATTAGTACTACGCCTAAGTACGAACAAAGTACGAAAACTCGTCCTCAAGAATCGACAACAATTCCACCAACGAGGAAAACAACTGTGAAAGACGATATTAGTACAACTAAGAAGTATGAGAAGATTACTGAACGTACAGAGCAAGTCAAGATCACAGAAGTAACGAAAAGTAGTTTTGAGACTACGACAACTCCTACTACTCCTACGACTGAATCTACCGATGAGAAAGATGAGAGCTTACTAGCTTCGTTGTTCGCTGGATTATTTGGTAACTCTGAAAAAGTAAATTCATCTGATAAAGACGAGGAGAGTACACTATCGGTATTCAATCCAGAAGAGGATACAGTATCGTCATTTACAAAAATGCCATATGTACCGACCACAACTGTTGCAGAAAATAAATTTGAACTAATTCATACGTTGAATGCAGCTCCAGAAATTGTGGAGAAAACATCTAATGTTGTCTTACAAACTACCACTCAAGAAAATTTAATATCTTCCACTGAAATACCTGTGAACATTAAAAAAGATAATGAAAACAAATTAACGACACTGTTACCTGAGCATAAATCAACAGTACAGACTGTGAAACATTCAACTACATTAAAATCTGAAACAACAACTAAGCCAACAAAAGAAGTGTCACCCATTCCACTTCAAATGGTAACTAAACCTGTGACAGTGAGCCAAGAAAAAATTAGTCAAAACATTCCAACTACTACATCAGCTGAAGAATTGTTGAGATCGACAATCAATGATGAAATTGAATTAAAGGATGAAATCGCGACCACTAAGCTACCACAAGTTTCTACAAAAGCACCAGTTTTGAAAGATTCTGTTACCCCTAAGCCGCTGACATCAACTACTATTTATGAAAAGATAGAAAATACTAAAGTACCTGATGTGACTGATACAATTAAGGAAAACGCTGGAGAAACAACAACTACAATGTATCAACTTTTTGATGACAGTACTGAAATGGGCAGACCTCACCATAAAATCGATGCAAGTACACTTTCACCTACAACGAAAGGAAGTGAAAAAATATCAACTATGAAAGAATACACGACAAATTCAATTCCTACAATGGTGCCCGTTTTGTTAGAGTCTACAGAAAATCTGGCGACTACTTCCAGAGTTAACGAAGAGTTATCTACTCCGAATGTAAGTAAGAAACCGGAACCAACGAAGAGTACTAGTAGGATAGAAATTACAACTGAATCTATCCCCACAACTGTACCCCAGAAAAATATAATGTTAGGAGAAAATCCACTTGAAAAATCTGACGATAAGCATGAGATAGATACAGAAAAAAATATGTTGAAGCTTACAACTTTCTTACCTATTATAACGAGTACAGAAAATCTTGAAAAAACAACATTGGTCCTTAAAGACAACGAACAGAATAAGGATACCACAACATCGGCTTACGACAAAACTGAGAAAATTCCTGAAGTGAGCGAATTCGTCAAAATTTCTTCTAGTAACGAGAAAATTGCGAGTAGATTGAAAACTACTACAGTATTAGACGAACCATCTACTCAGAAATACGAACAAAAAACAGAAACTACTATGAATCCTGTGAATAGTGTTGAATCCACAACGGTATTTTATGAAAACAGTTCTGAAAAAGAACAATCCGCATCTGATCAACTTCCTACTACTATCATGCCAAATTCGGACTCTCGACCTCTGGGAACGTTGTCAACAGAATTAACAGGGTCATTGACTAGTATGATCAATCAAATCTCAGAGCCGGTACCTGCGATATTACCTGTGGCACCAACATCAAATCCTTCTGGAATTATAATCGATAACGTTAACGATGATTCGAATCTCGAGATTACTACAATGGAATCTACCACGCTCAGCAACGAAGAAGTAGCTACAACTCAGTTCACTGATAATTTGAGAACTACTCTTAAAACTCCTGAGCCAACTACTTTAACCGATGTTAAAGAAGATAATTCCATTTCGACAACCGTTGAGCCAAATAAGATCCAATCGAAAATTGACGAGAAGTTGGAAAATTTAACCAGAATACAACAACCGTCCACTGAAAATCTAACTAATCCAGTATTCTTAATTCAAGATATTATCGATGGTGCTGAGTCTCAAACAACTCCATCCATTCATATGTTAACTTTACCTGCAGAGATTAATAATTTGAAAGCCAACAAAGTAGCCAGCAGTTTGATCGCTGGTTTCTCTACAGTGAACAGTAGAATCCAAGAGACGACAGAAAAACTCGAAAAGGCGACAGAATCATCTACTCTGAGATCAGTACAAGAAACCAGCACTTCTCCAAAAGAAGCAAATTCAAAATTACCGCATCCTTCGACAGAAGAAATTATTCGAACAGAAGAGACACGAGCACCTGCTACGAGTTCACCACGTCAAACAACACTGGAAATTCAAACAACTCAACGTCCAACTACCATTAGTGATAATTTTGAAACAACAGTAAGATCGATGTTAGATTTCATTGAAACGACTCCTGAGCAAGTTACCGAAGCTGCGAACACAAAACTCCCAGAAGTAACGAAAACGAAAGAAGATGTAGAGAAGATCACCAACAAACCACCTAAAGCCGAAGCACCAGTCGTTCGAATCGACATCAGTCCAGAAGCATCTCAACACGAATTACCAAACAGAATTCAGTTGGTAGACTTACCAATTGTTACTCCTGAACCGAGCAAACAAGAGAAGCCAATTTCCACAACTGCAAATGTGTTAAAAACAACAGAAGCCCCACTACCAACCACCTTAAATTTCAGTAAATCAACAACAAATTCACCATTGAAAACTACCGAGCCTTCAAGAAGAGAAGAAAACGATCACATAAAGGATAGTGAAGATTCGGGCCCCACATTTGTGAAAATTACTTCGGTTGGAGAACCAAGTACGACAGAAATCCCTGCATCGAGTACTCCTGCGTTTTCTCCTAGCACACCACCAACTATCAACGAGAGTACCCATAAATTTAAACCAGTCGACAACAATAATTCCGATATGAATGTAAAGAAAACTGAACCCGAAGTCACTCCTGAGCACAAATGGACTTTAATTCCACAGCAGAATGTACCACAATCAGGTATGAAAGTGAACAAGCCAGCGAAGAATCCATCAGCTGAAGCACCAGCAACTCATCCGGTACGAATTTCAGATGATGAAGTACGTCAACCACCAATCCCATTGGATGCTTCCCAGAGTATCAGTGGACTGGACGCGAGCATAAGAAATACGAGCAGTGACATCATAAACTTCGCAAAACTGTGTAACGAACTTGCCTTCAATTACTGGATGGCAACCAACAAAGGTCTCAGTACAGCCAGATCTTTAGCTTTATCTCCATTTGGCATGACCAGTCTCCTAGCTATGATATTCCTTGGTGCTCGTGGGCCAACTTCTGACCAGATGAACGAGATTTTGAGACTCGACGATGTGGCCACCTTCAATCCTCACCTGGTCTTCCAGAACGTTACAGATACTGTCAGCTTAGCCAGGAATCAAGGAATAGCTAATGCTGCTTTCGTACGCGAATTATTCGCTGACAAAGCTAAAGTTAGGAAGCTTATGCCCTTCTACAAAGACCAGGCTCAGCAATTCTACGAAGGACTAGTTGCTGAAGTGAATTTCGCTACCATCAGCGATCTGGTGCGCAGGAGGACCAACCTGCTGATCAGAAAGCAGACTGGAGGTCGAATAAAAGACTTCGTCAAGACCAACACCGTGCCATTGAGGTCACCACTGGCTGCTTTGTCAGCTAACGTCTTCCAAACCGAATGCAACTGCAGCAGCGCCAGCTCAGAAGGTAGAAATGGTGAATTGTACTTTGCTGTTTCCCCAGCTGTCAGGCAGAGGAAGTTGGTACCGGTGCCTGCTACTGTTTGGAAATCCAACGTGCTTGCTGGCTACGAGCCAAGCTTGGACGCCACTGCTGTTGCTCTTGGAGATGCCAGCAAACTAGTGTCCACCATTTTCGTAATTCCTGGCCAACAAGGTTTCGCCGCACCTGGTGATACATTAGATCGTTTGGAACAGAGGCTTGTTAGGGGAGCTTTCAACGATGGTTCCTGGAATAAATTGCTGAAGGTTTTGATTCCTAGACCTTCACTGGAACTCCAGGTGCCAAAGTTCAGTCATCGTTCTGTAATTAACGCAACAGCTGCTCTCAAACGCATGGGATTGGATGATTTGTTCTCTAGGCATGCTGATCTTAAAGGCATCAATGGAATTGGCAATCAGCTGCATTTGGCTGATGTACTCCAGGTAAAAAAAACTACTACATTTAATTTTCTTTAATAATATATTTCATTCAATTCATTATTATTTTAACTGTAACAAGAATATAAGAAAACGAGCTTGTGTACTATTTGGTACAAAATTCTGCTAAATTTTCTTATAAAATAAATTCAAGAGAATCTCTCAGATTTTGTTTATTACAAACTCCAATAACAAACATTATTTTCACAGATGAACCTGTTCAGTACATGCGGCGACGAAAACATTGCGAACGGTCGTCACCACGTTGAGATATATCCAGCCAGTCCGTTCAGAAACGCTCGAGCTCACGAGGAAGACGAAGAGGAGAAGGAAGAGGAAGTCGAAGTCGAAGATGAGCACTCCGGTGAATCCAGCGAAGAAGTCGAAACTTACGACGACTCGTTCTTCGAGAGGCACGAGAGGCGAGCGAGACAAGCAACGAATCAACCGAGTCAGGACAGGCCCAGGCTAAAACTCGACAGACCGTTCCTATACTTCGTACGTCACAATCCAACCGGATTGCTGCTTCACATGGGCCGTTTCAATCCACGACTGCTACCTTAAACTATAACGAGATTCTCTTAGCACTGTAAATATTTCTAGCGGGATAAATTTAAACAACAAAAGATAAAAGAACAAAAAAATATTTTTAGATACTTATAGCGTTATCGTAGTCAGACTTCACTGCGGCGAGGTATCTTTTTTTATCGATTACTTTATTATGCGTATTGCATTGTCGTTAGCAATGGAATATTGGTAGAGTTCGGACAAGGTCACACCGCTGATTTAACAAAAAATATATCCATGTTTTTGTGGGTGGTTTAGATTGAAAAGAAAAATCCTTGTCGGTGTAGGAATAGGTCACGAGTGACGTTTAAACAAATTTATTTATTTTGTTGCTACGATGCATTTAAGGCGTTCTGAGTAGTGAAGAATTAGCCAAACGAGAAAAATCTTAATCATCGTCCAAACGGTCTTTCGCGGTAAAGAAATTTTTATCGGGCACGAATGTTCAAACAAATTCGCGTGCGCGATCGGCCGTCTTGGACTCTGATTGACATTGACGATTAACAATTTAACGATTAAATTTAACGTAAAGTTTGTTAAAAAGAAAATACAAAAAAAATGTGCGAAATATAGTTATCGTTAATCTAAATTTACGAACTTTATTAACCGCAAAGTATTAAACAAGGCCTCTATTACCGTATTCGATGAGTGTTCGTGTGAATGAATGAGAAAATATGTACGGTTGTAAATATATGTGAAAGTTGGATAATCGTCAAGATTTGTGCGAGCCTTACAGCCAAACGAAATACACGTGTGCAGTTGATTATTTTCAATGACAAACGAATAAAAAAAAATGAAAATAAAGATTGCAAAATAAAATACGAATTACTGTTTCTGTTAATGCTCTAGCGATTGCGCAAACCCGTTATTATTTCGTACGAAGTCAACCAACTTGGATTGTCATCAGCGTTAATTTTAGTTTCAATGTTCATGCGCATGCGCACAAACGACAACTATTATAATTCACGCTGAATGGAGAGATAAGACTTGGATTCATAGATCCGCGAGAATTTTATCTGTGACGCGTCTCCTTTAATTGACATAATTCGGTTTTCGGTTAACGATAAAAATGAGGGACGAGGAGGGGGAATAACTTTATCGGTTTTATCACCAATGAGGTATTGTTGCGAAGCTCGTTCCAGTTATGCGTCGGACAGCTGAACCGACGCGTTTCGGCTCGTCTATTGATATTACGGCATATCTTGTTTTCTTTTCACACTCCGTGCATCAAGGTTTCGAAATGCCGATCAGGTAGAAACGGTGAAAGTACTCGAACATTGTTGCATTTTTTGATTCGATGTGAATCGTGCGATGTAGCCTCGAGAGCTTTTGGTGTGCCACAAGTTCGGAATCGACAAGTGTTGAATAATCGATAATCGAGGAAGCAGAGTTGTCAAGACGCGCAATATGACCTGCCAAACCGACGGCACGGACTTTGGACGCTCGATTAAACTGCCAGATTTTCACCGTAATATACGGCTTATCAGATGTTTTTCTGTCATCTACGATAAGAACGGAGCTCACATTGTCGCGGAGTCGTAAAGTACAAAAAAAAAAAAGAGGAACGAGATCTCGTACAAACGAGCGAAGCCGGAGGAAAATACGATAAAAAGAGAAAGAGAAATTTTGCTTAATTGTTTAGAGCGTCTCGCGGCTTTTTTTTTTATTGTCAGGAAGAACCGAAGTCGAAACGATCGTACGCGCTCGACACAACGAGATCGAGCGCGCTCGTAAGTTAGATAAGTTCCTCCAATTTGTCGAGTTTTCGCGCAGCTAGTCGAAGAAGATGTTTCTGTTCCTGCTTATGGTAAGTAGAATGCAATTCGATCGCGTCACTCTCAAAAAATAGACCAAACACACAACTCCGAATTAGCGATTCGTGCATTCGTCTTTCGAGCAAAGAGTAGCCGATAATTAAATTTTGCGTTTAACGAGTTTTGCAAAAAAAAAGTTGAAACTGAAAAACAGTTTCGGAGGGAAAAGACGCGATAACGCATCTATATACACAATTACACGTATACATATGTATCGCGACCAAACCCCTTGGAATTAATTGCCCTGTTATCTCGAGTTTGCAAAATGACGTTACGTGCGCGACGTCGTTTCCTACGCGAGAAATACTGAAATTTCAACACCTCTCGCAACCTCTCTCGGCTTCCCGCCCGAAAGGAAAAACGCAAAAAACTGATCTCTATTTTCAGAAACATTGAACGATGCGAGCTCCCGTGGGGCTGGATCAGAGCCGTCTTAGGTTCGTCGCGATGGAAGGAACCCTCAGCCCCTTCGATTATCGAGTACGTCCTCATTTTGCAAAAAAAAAAAAAAAAATATTCGAATCTCACGAAAAAATCGCAACGACGTTTAATTTTGACGCACGATATAAATATCTCAGATAAGTTTGATCGAATGCGAAATCCGTCGGGTAGATTTGATCGAATCTGCGAGCTCGGGCGGTCTAAACAACGGCTTTGTTTGTAATCGTCGCAGGACTCGGACTGCTCGGGGAGGTCTCTGGGCACTCTACTGGTCGCCTGGGTGGGCGCAGCGATGATAGCGTCGGTGCTGCTACGTTGGAAGTACATGTGGATCGCGCTGGCGGTCCTCACCCTCATCTTCCTCTTTGTCTGCGGTTACACGGCCTGCAGCACGCGCAGGACGCAGCCCAACGAGGAGGCCGCCCGTCGCAACGACACGAGCCGTCGCGAGAGAGAAATCGAGACTGTCTCCGGCAGGGTCGAGCATTTTCACGCCGAGGTGAGAGGACGTTTTCTCGCGAATTCTGCATATCTGCGATCGATGCGGAGATATCGATTCTCCTATCTCCCGCTGATAAGCCTTATCGGGGAAAACGAGCAAACAGATTGTACGGGGAAATACGGGGATAGTGCGCTCCACATTCGTGGGGAAATCTGGTTTTATAGTTCTGACAAGTACACAGATGCTATTCTGTGAATAATTTTTTGTTAATATATCAATTAATAATTTGTTTGAATTTATTTAAATATTACAACGAATTTCCAGTGTATGAATAGTTATAAAACCATTCCTCAAAATAATTAAGGGGTCTTATTTTCGTATAATTATAATTTGACTACAAATGATTCAATCGTTTTAAATAGAAAGATTTAAATTTTTAAATGATCGATTTAATTTGACCATTTTTAGCTCAAATACAGTAATCAAAAAATGACAACTGTCCCTTTAATTGTATTGAGGAGTAGTTTCTATTCTACAATCTAAAATTTTCAAATAATAAAAACAAATATTTATAATATTTGTTAATTTTTTTTAATTATAGCCAGATCCGCCGGTGTATCAAACTTACTGGGTGACTGACTTGCCACCGTCGTACGCGTCCGTGATTGGTGCTCAGCCTGGGCCAACGTCGACGAGTCGGGACGCGAACGACACGAGCCCGACGAACCCCGGACCTCCTCCGTACTCGTACGTCGTCGACAACCTGGGTGTTCCCGAGGCCAGCGAGAGCAGAGAAGTCGAGGATCGAGCGACCTCGAGGCCTCTCCGTCGCAGCGCGACCAACCCCTCGATTTCTATCGCAAACGTGACGTCACACTCCGACGAAATCGGGAGGAATTACGACACCCTGCCAGTCGGTGCTCTGCTGTCAAACATCGACGACAAAATCGTCATCGACGCTGTCAATCTTTTCGGTCACTCAGCGTTGGATTCGATCGTAGACGTTCACAGGTTGGGACGCAAGAAGAGCGAAGAGGATCGTCGCTTCGCGCGAAATGCAAGAGAGAACTCGTCGGGCGTTGGAGAAACGGAGGAGGACCCTGAGAACACCAGGAGCGACAATTCCGCTCGGGACAATCGGCAGAGATCGTCGAGTGTTTAGTTTCACTGAGAATTTAATGTTTAGTTACTGTAATTTTATTTTCACACTATTTTGTGAAACAAACATTCTATTCTACAGAAGATATAAATGTGAATCGAAATTATTTCATTCGAAAACTTGACGAACAAAATATTTTGTTAGTTTGTAAAAATTGTTCTCAGTGTTCGCTCTGACGAGTTAACGATTTAGTGTAAATAATGTATGAAAAGTACTTAGGATGGTAAGGACAGTCGTAATTTAAATAAATATCTACTTTTACTAAAAGATGGATTACTATTTTTTCTTTTCGCGTTCTATTTATTTATTATCGCGATAATGAGATCGCAACGCCGCGGGCTGGTTTCGGAATAGCCCGTGGACGTTTTTTGGGTGTGGTTACATCCAGTTCGGAACTGACGCGGACATTACGCGAAAACACATTGACTTTCACCGCACTCATCGATCTCATTGAATTTAATCTTCGAAATGAATGAAAAATTTAGCCGGAAATCTTAATGTAATCTCACCGAGTTTCCTCTGACACTTCCATAATTCCATACACAAAGTGTTATAGCTCTTCAATCGATCGACAAAAAATAAAAAAACTAAAATCTGGAATTTTACTATCAACTATTTAATCAGGTTTTAAATTTTTATGAAAGCTATTCGATAAATTTTATTTTAAAAAGAATTCAATAAATGTGTATTTAAGTTATTCGATACGCTGTAATTTTACAACTTCATACACTTAACGATATTGGCAGCGATTCTCGCTCGATTATTCGAAATGTGCCCTCCGTAATCGCGAAAACTCACCGCTGGTTTGCTCGGCCTTCGGTGCGGTTCGTCCGTGAGGCGGCAATTATCCGGTGGGCCGAGTCGGTTAAATTTTCTCGCTTTTTGCTCGCCTGTCGAGAAAAGGCGAGAATTTTTATTTTACGGTTCTCGCGACTCTCCAGCGATAACTGTCGACTGATTTTCGGCCGATCGGGCCTCGAGGGACCTCGACGAGGCGTGGCAGCGCCGAGATGAAAGCGCCGATAGATTCGGGCTCGCCGAAAATTTTTATTGTTGCTCGATGCAAAATTTTTCAATTACATAAATCGGGTCGATTATTATTTTTTTTTCTCGCTCGATCGGTTTCACTCGAGACTCAATTTCGAAACGAGAGCAGGTAACCGCCCCGAGTGAAAATTGGCGAACCGGACGGGTCGAGTAGACGCGCGAAAAAAATGACGTAAGGATTCGCGTGCTCGATGAATCCTAGTTATCCCCCCACTCGGTTCGAAAAAAGAGGACTATATAAGAGCCGATTAGTTCTCAATTCGACATCAGTTCCAACTCGAACTATCCCAGATCAATCAAGAATCTACAATGGCAGCTAAGGTTTGTGGCCTGCACTGAAAATAAAAATTTACTTAATATTTATTTGCATACATTCAAAAAATGTAACCAAATATTTGTTTTTGAAAACAATTTCATTCTAAGTATTATTTTTTTATTCTAATAATTCATTCCATTAAACAAAATGGAAAATTTCTTGAATTCAGCAATTTTTAATTCAAGATTAATTAATTAAAATTTTTTTAATAGTTGATCGTCATCGCCTGCGCCCTCGCGGCAGCCAACGCTGGTTTCGTTGCTCCAGCCCTCCAATATGCTTCACCAGCAGTGCAGCTGCAGACTCAGGCACTTACCTCCACCTCGGACAACATCCTCCGTAGCCCTGGCAACCTCGCTCAAGTCTCCACCCAGAGCAAGACGATAACCACGCCGTTCTCGAGCTCCAGCAAGAGCGACGTCCGCATCAGCAATCCAGGAGTCTACGCTCACGTAGCCCCCGTTGCTGCTTACGCACACGCTGCTCCAGTTGCTACCTACGCCCAGGCCGCGCCAGTTGCTGCTTACGCCGCTCACGCTGCACCTGTTGCTACTTACGCACACGCTGCTCCTGTTGCTGCCTACGCCACTCATGCTGCTCCAGTTGCTACCTACACCCAGGGTGCACCTGTGGCTGCCTACGCCGCTCATGCTGCCCCTGTTGCTACTTACGCCGCCCATGCTGCCCCAGTAGCTACCTACGCTGCTCACGCTGCTCCAGTTGCTGCCACCTACGCTGCCCACGCTGCTCTTGCTAGCCCAGCCCACGTCTCCTACTCCCCAGCCGTTGCTGTCTCCCACATGAGCTACACTAGCCCCTACGGAGTCTCCTACTCTTACTAATTTGTAAAAAGAATCAAATTTAGCCCTAATTAAAGAACACTGAACACTTACATCCACTGTTTGTCTTTCTCACACCCCTGAAACTCGAGTTTCGCAATCGATAATGATCTCGCCGAGGAATCCCGAAGGACGATTGTATCGTAAACGATGCATGTTACACGCGGGCGTACCTCGAAGGGATAAACTCGCGTGGTGAAAAAAAAAGGATCGCAAAACAAAAGCAACTCTCGAGGACGCGGCCGTCCCTTTTTCGTTTCTGGTCCAAGGTCGTTCGCGAATCGAGGCTCCCGGGGTGGCGAACACAAAACGAGCGAAAGTACGGGAACACGGTCCTCGAGCAGCCGCCCCACCCCGCGCCCTCGTTCGCTATTTTGCGTATTTTCGCGATTCGATCCTCCATAGGTATATAAGATATCGTACCACGCTCGCACCACATACAGCTCTTCTCGTCTCGCAGAACAGCAACTTCATCCTTCGTCATGTTCGCTAAGGTAATCCTGAGAGAGTCCTGCCATCAAAAAATTTTAATCAGATATCAAAAATCTACACTGTAAATAAAATTTTTATTTGCATACGTTACAGTATCTAATTTATTATAAAAATTGTTTGAATTGCAGATACCTTTGTTTATAAATAATTTTATCGAATTAAATATTTATTTAAACGTATGCAAGTATCGAGTATATTCAACGAAATTTTTAAAGGCATAGAATTTTAAAAATCTTCACTTTTATAATTTTGAATTTCGTTGCTGGATTTTAGGTAGCAATCCTCGGCTGCGTGTTGGCCATCGCCAACGCTGGTTTCATCCCGGCGCAGTACACCTTCGCCTCGCCAACTTTGACCTCCACCTCGGACAACATCCTCCGCACACCTGGCAACCTCGCCCAGATTGCTTCTCAGTCGAAGACGATCTCGACTCCGTTCTCCAGCAGCAGCCGCTCCGATGTGAGAATCAGCAACCCGGCCGTATACGCTCACGCAGCACCTATTGCTGCTCACTACGCCGCCCCGATCGCCGCTGCTCACTACGCGGCTCCCGTTGCTGCTCCTCTCGCAGCCGCTCCGGCACCAAGCCTCCTGGGTGTCGCCTACTCGCCAGCTGTTGCTGTCTCCCACATGACCTACAGCAGCCCGATCGGCATCTCCTACTCCTGGTAAACCGGACGGCCTCAACCGAATTGCATTTTCCGTTTCTCTTTTCTCGTCTACATCTAAATGTATCTCTTTCGGCTTTTATTTATTAAAAAGACGTTGTTTTGGTGAACAATCAGTTTCTTATTTTACTCACCTTTCCTCTGAATTTTACTTTTAATCAGGAATAATATTTTAAATACACAAATAATCTGTTGAATATCAATGTTCACTTTATTTGTCTATCTTCACATTTGTCCAAACATAATTTAACTTGTTACAGTAATCGTATCACATTTTAGGCTTGATTTTTAAAAGTACATATTGTAAGTCTAGTAATAATTTGTAGGATTCACGCGTAAATTTACATAACTTAGAAATTTCGAAGAAGGTTAATGAAAATCAGGTACGGGAGGAGGTCGAGATGGCGCTCAATAATCTAATTTGCCGTAAAGAATTTCCTTGCCGACGGGCTTAACTGCATATTTCGGAACATCGTACTTGATTCTCGTGACGGGGGCGGGTACGGCATAGGAGGTTTTGGCGATAACGGGAGCAGCAACCTTTCCAGCAACAACACCAGCATCGAGACGAGTGGAGACGGCTGGGATAGCGAGGGGTCCTGTTTTTGAAAAAATAGAGATTAGTAAAAATTAATTTTACGAAAAATAAAAAAAATACTCTCGAATCGGTTGAGTATATTGACAATTATTAATAATTAGAATAATTAACAGAATCAATTATCCTAATTATTTTTCTGTTGAAATAATTATTCAGTCGATTCGAGAAAATATTTCAACAATACCAGGAAGCACGCAAGTCTATCAGGAGAAGCGGACTAGTCCTAAGAGGCGTTCTAATTCTAAAAAGAAAATTCTAAAGAGAAAATCTAAAAAGTTGTCTAGAATTTTGAGGCGAGACAAGGCAAGGCTCGCACTGGTTTAATAACCGCGATAGGTGGCGTATGCAACTGCAGTTGCACCAGCTGGTGGGTATTCGCCGTCCGCTCTCCCAACGTCGACGACGTACGAGCTTCTCCGGAGTCCGTCGAGCCGGTCGCGGTTACCCTTGACGAGAGAACCGCCCGTGGAGAGGACTGGGGCGACGACAACGCTGGGAACGGGAGCGACGTCGAGGACGGCAGCGTCGAGGGATTTCAGGGAACCGACGCTGACGACGTCGCCGCCGATGTAGCCGGCGTGGGCGAGCGCGAAGACGCAACCGCAGAGGATGATGAACTTTGTTTAAAAAAAGATTAACAATAGGCATAAAATTATAAAATTTTTCTTGTTCTTATTTATTGTACATAATTGTTAGTATACTGAAAATAAAAATTAGTTGAACTGAATATACTGTATACTATACACTGTTTGTTGAATATTTATTTGAAAATATAGAAATAAATGAGTTATTATTTATAAAGAAATATTGTAATAAAATTAGTATATTTAGACATAAATTTATTTAATTGTATGCAAATAAATTTTAGTTAAATTCAACAAATTTTTATTTTTAGTATAAACTAAATATATGAACTAAAGTTTGTAATGAAAACTAAAATTTCACTAACAATGTACAATTAGAAAAATCTTACCTTGTGCATGATGCTGGTTGTAGTGGATCTGTGTTGACTGAACACGATCGGGTGATTTGAATGCTCCAGCTGTTCTTGGGTGCACTATTTATACTACTAGAAATGCCCGTCTAACGCACAATTTTCCCACCCTCGATACATTTTTATCCGATTAGTGGATGGGGTGGGGAATAGCACGAGGAGAAAAATTTTTCGCAAAGTCTTACACATAAACCTGTCGATTTTTCTAGTCCACGTAATTTTCTTTCTTAAGAATCTCTTAAAATTAATAAATAGCACTCGATAAATTTTTTATCTACAATTTGAATTAAATTCAATTTCTTCATCAAATTTTAATTTTTCTCAAGATGGTACTAAAGAATGAAAATTATCGAATTCCGAATCTTCGGGCTATCGTGTTTTGCCCCGGGCGATCTTTTATCAAAATTTATGGTGATAAGCTGGACGGTGAAAAGGTAAATCAAGGCGATGGTCAAGATCACTGCACCAGGGAATAATCGCGATCGTCTGATGCAATAAGTCAGCGCGGTTGTTGTCAGTCTCGTGTTGCGACTGATCCGCTTATACAGCAATGGGAATAAACGCGTTATTACGTTACGACTTTATTTTATCCGCTTCTTAATCTCCGGTGTATAAAGTGACATATCCTTTCAAGGACTCTTAAAAGGATGTGCGAGCCTTCGGGAGGCGCGTAAATGCATTTTATCTCGTTTCCATTGCCTTTTCGCGTCATTGGGATGAATTCAAGTACGCGAATAAATTTCGATTTTTAAGCGACGAGAACAAGAAATCGTCGATAACCATCGCCAGTTGATTTTATTTATTGATGCAAAAAAAATATTTTTCATCGGAGACAAATTCAGTTCGACAAGTAATAAAGAGTTTCTCTCACAATGTAGAAATTACGAGACTTGAATTTGCATATCGCTCAATGACCGATCGTCTGATGCAAGTTTAGTTTAGGTTGCGAATAGAGTGGGAGAGAGGTTCCCCACTATCTGTTTAGATCCATTGCACGCACCGCTCATAGAGTATATAAGACGCCGGTTCGAGACGACAGAGGCACTCGCGTGCTAGACGAGCTGCCTCGTCTATAACGACTCGATAGTGCAGAAAAAAAAATTGAAAAAGTCAACCTACTTGAATTTCTTAATAAACTGTAAATTTATTAAAGTATAAGAAAAATGAATATTAGCATAAAAAAATAAAAATTTAGTTTTTTATTCTTGATATCAAAGGCAAGACATGGAGAAATATCGAGTTTCGGTGGGAAAAAAAGAGAGAAAAAAATGATTTTCGGTTCCCAAGAGATTGCGAAAGGCAAATCGACGGGTTAGCCGAAAATTTGTCTTAACGAGCGAGCCGTTACATAACGTAATGAGAAGTATCGGCGTTACGTGGTGGGCCCAACGTAACCCAACGAAACGAGAGCACCTTGATCGACCCGGTTAAACGTCGGGGCCCGAAATGTTGGGTGCCCGCGCCCAAAAAACCGGACCCCCTCATGAAAATCGAGAGTGCATACCGCGAGAGGAGGAGTGCACCGCTCACCGTGTATGTTGCACTCCCGTAAGACTCCCTCCCGCTCTTTTTTTCGCCTCTTTTCGTCGCCCGGTTTCGCGTATAAAACCACGAAACTCGAACACAAACGGCATCATTTGCTTTTTCGCCACTTCGTCGAGACAAACAAAACCACCGCAATGGCTTTCAAAGTGAGTAAGCCCTCTTAAAAGAGAGTACAATCTCTGTAAAATTCTAAGAGGAAAATTCTTGAGTGAAACTCCTGGAAAAATTCTTCGATAAAATTTTAAGATAAAATCTTTTGAGTTTGCGAAGTTTTCTCCAATAACGTAAAATTCTCTACTGTTCTGAATTTCTCTTATCGTTTTCTTCAACTGTGAAATATTTTGTTTTTCTTAGTTAAATAAGTTCGTCAAAATTTTAAATGAAGCTTAATATTAAAAAAAAAAAAGTTCTAAGAGGAAAATTTTAGACAAATTCTTCGATAAAATTTCAAGAGAGAAAATTTCTTGACTACAATTCTTGATTAAATATTCAGAATAAGAATTCTAAATTTCTTGCAGTTCATCGTACTCTGCGCGCTTCTGACGGCCGCCAGGGCTGGAAATATTTTGGAACCGGCGCTCTCTTACGCCGCAGCGCCCGCTTTGTCTTACGGAGCCCCGACGTACACCTCCCAATCCCAGAACATCCTCCGTAGCGAGGGTAACCTTGCCCAGATCTCAACCTACTCCAAGACGATCGACACGCCTTATTCGACCGAGAGCAAGTCCGATGTCCGCGTCAGCAATCCCGGAATCTACCAGTCGATCCAGTATGCCTCACCCGCCTACAGGTATTCAATTATTTACCGTTAAAATTTTAAAACATTATAAAAATTTTGAGCATAATGTTGCTGATTCGTTGCTATTCGTTGCTGAATTTTTGTTATTTTTCTTACAGTTACGCTGCCCCAGCCCCGATCTTGGCCAAGACCGCCCTGGCTGCTCCGATCTCATACGCCGCACCTCAACCTCTGATTGCTAAACAAGCAATCGCTGCTCCCCTCGCCTACGCCGCACCTCAACCCCTGATCGCCAAACCAGCAATCTCCTACGCAGCCCCAGCATACGCTGCTCATCCTGCCCCCCTCACCTACGCCGCCCCTCAACCTCTGATCGCCAAACCAGCAATCTCCTACGCAGCCCCAGCATACGCCGCCCCAGCATACGCTGCTCATGCTGCCCCCCTCGCCTACGCTGCACCTCAACCTCTGATTGCTAAACCAGCAATCTCCTATGCAGCCCCAGCATACGCTGTCCCCCAACCTCTGATCGCCAAACCAGCAATCTCCTACGGAGCCCCAGCGTACGCCGCGCCTCAACCTCTCATCGCTAAACCTGCAATCGCCTACGGAGCCCCAGCATACGCCGCTCATGCCCCAGCTCTCGCTTACAACGCACCAGGTGCCATCTACGCACACACCACCTTCACAGGACTCGGCACTTCCTACGCCTTCTAGACTGGATCTCGGAAGGATACGAAGAGTCCTATTTGTACCAAATCCATGAGCTGTCTCGACGAGGTTATGGCATAGATAGATTCTTCAATTTGATATTGAGGTAGATTTAAGCGCACGTGTGGGTATAGTCAATGGACAAGAGAATATATTCCTGTTCTCCCTCTTTTATCTCCAAAATAAAGGAAAGTGATTTATAAAATTAACCGTTGCTGATTAATACCCGCAAGTTCGACCTGTCACCTGTCTAATACTCATCGTTATTTTTATGCGATAATAGAAATTATATCGATGTATATAAATAAGAATCGCTCAATAGAAAATCTATACGAGAACAATTTCTGCCAAATATTTTTTCTCCCGATTCCTCTCACGTACGGAAATAAAAAGTTGCGAAAAATTGCGCAAATCGGTATTTCGCAGAGTTTTCAGTTCGGAACGTGTGTACTGTTTTATTCGCTTAACAAGATCTATAAATATCATAGGAAGCCCGAGTTACGTAACTGAAATTCTACATCGAGTAATATCTTCGTTGTACGCGATTTGATGTTACCATATGCAGAATGACAATTGGATTTGGCAAATAGCAATGTGGCGGGGAATAAATTTCGAGATGAATGTCTCGATGGTGTCTGTCGCCTAGGGCGAGGTGCGTAGAGAGTTACAGCTTTCGCGAAGGCGCACCTCTCTAGTCGGGCCCGTGAACTGCTTAATTGAGTATGTGGAACGCGATTCGGTTGAAAGTGAAAAAAAATGAGATTTAATAAAAAAAATCCGGTGAAAATGAAACGATGTCAAAATATGAGCCTGTATACATAAATAATTAATAAGAACTGTATTTGAACGAATAAAGATATTTGGTGACAAATTTTATCTGGTTTTTTCAATCTCAGATTATTACTCTGATTAAGAAGAAAATTATCATTAATATTTGACAGTTAAAGTTATAATTACAAGAGTACCTAAACGGTATACTGAAAATGAAAATTTCTCTAATGCATTTATTTATTTGCATACGTTGAAATATTTAATTTACTAGACAAGATAATCGTTAGCATTAAGAAAAAAACAATTTTATTCTGAAAAATATTTATTCTAAATAATTCATTCAAACAAAATTAATTTCTACTTTCAAATATATATATTAGCCTCAACAAATTTTGACTTTCAGTATTGTTAAAAATCAACGTGAAGTACAGCAATTCTAGAGAATAATATATTTGATACTAATAAATGTGTAACTTTGTGTGTTCTATGAGATTGCACGAAAGCACCGATTATACCGCGATTCTCGAACGGCCCATTGCCGATTTCATAACAAAGGCAAAATAAAAGTAAAAAAAAAAGAATGATCGATCGGGCGCATGGCGCGCTCTGATTCGGTAACCCAGACCTTCGCGTACCCCACTGCCTTTCATTCCTCGCCTCTTTTTATCCTTCACACTGCTCTAGATCCCCACGAAACCCCAGGAACCGAGAACCCTGTGAACCGGTCGCGTACTGTCTAAATTGCGAAATTCCGTAGGTACCAACGCACTGCCTCGTTGGTATAAATACCGTCGCACTACGAACGTTCATCACCACACATCACTCGTTCGCAGTTCCGAACACAGCCGACGAAAAAACCGCCAAAATGTTGAAGGTACGGCTGTAAAAAATAGTTTCCTTCGCAAAAATATTCTAGTTGGGAATAGAATTGAATTTCTGAATCTCAAAATTCGAAAATCTTAAAAACAAGTTTAAATATAGAGTTGAAAATAAAAAATTTTAATATAAATAATTAAATAATCCTAATAATTAAGCAAATGAATAAAAAAATAATTGACAACATTTTATTTTGCAGATTGTAGCTTTGAGCGCCTTCTTGGCAGTAGCCCGCGCCGGAAATTTGTTGGCAGCGCCCGCACTGGCTTACAGCGCCGCCCCCGCTGTCTCCCACGTGACCTACGCCGCCCCCGCTGTCAGCTACGCGTCCCCCTTGGCCATCCACGCGCCCGCCATCGGCACGTCTCACCAGAGCACCCTCCGCTCCCTTGACGGAAACTCCGCCATCTCCCACTACAGCAAATCCGTCGACACCGCCTTCTCTAGCGTGCGCAAAGTTGACACCCGCGTCACCAACGACGCCAAGTACCTCACCTACGCCGCCGCTGCCCCCGTCAGGTAATTTTTTTCCAAAGTTTTAAGTAAAATTTGCGAAACGATAAACTATTTTTTTGAACTATAAAATAGTTGACAGTTTAGAATTTTGAAAAAATTGACAGAGAACAGTAACTTGTTACTGCTTATTTGCACTGAAAATAAAATTTGTTGCACACGTTCAACAAAATATATACTAATTTTATTTCAAACAATATTTTATACTAAATAGAATTTGACAAATTTTTATATCTATTTATTTGTTTATTTAGCTACGCCGCCCCTGCCTACACCACCTACGCCGCTGCTGCCCCAGTCGTCAAATCGTACGCCGCCCCAGCCTACACCGCCTACGCTGCCCCAGCTCCTCTCGTAAAATCGTACGCCGCTCCTCTGGCCTACACCGCACCGGCCCCACTCGTCAAATCGTACGCCGCTCCTCTGGCTTACACCGCACCGGCCCCACTCGTCAAATCTTACGCTGCCCCATACGCGTACGCCGCCGCCGCTCCGGTCGTCAAAACTTACGCCGCTGCAGCCCCCGCTCACGTAATCTCCCACACCACCTTCAGCGGACTCGGCACTGCTTACACTTTCTAAGTTACGCCCCCCTCCCTTCCCTTATAAATGTAAGTCCTTCCGATAAATAAATCGATCGAAAGTACCCTGAGCTTTGTTGTTTCTTTTTTTTTTCGTTGAACATAAACGAAATTTCAATAAAGACGTAATTGCATAATTCGGGCGTGGCCGGTCGAGTGCTCTGCCCCTGACTTACTTTCACCGATGCACGAGAAACTCGAGTGGGATCGGTGAGAAAAAATACGATCTCCTTGACTAAAAGCCACCGGAGTCGAGGTCAAGTTCGATAAACTGGGAATGCGGGTGATACGCTCGCGAATGGATTTGCCATTGAGCGAGCGTTTGACGGACAGTGAAGTTACACTCTGGTTTTTACGATTTGCTACATTTATTTGAAAAAACAATATTGCGGATTTGTCGTGGTAATCCTGACATTCAGAAATACTATTGATATTTATGTTACAAGAGTTGGTAGCAAGACCGTATTTTAAAAAATTACATTATAAACGCATCCAAAATTTATTGTTACATAAATTATATTATTAATTTGCGTATTAAACGAGCACCATACAGTACTCGATGACAGGTACAAACATTTTCGTTTCTTATTCACTTCCATTTTCTGAGAAAAACATCAAGACGACAAAATACAGGCATCATCATAGAACATATTTTATGTACTCGCACAGGCACTTTCGTAAAACGTGTGATCGCCACCTGTCGACGTGTAAAATATATTCAATGTTCTGTCTTTACACCACACCGTCGTACAAACGGAAGCGCGTGACATTATTGGAAATAAGAACTCACTTAATCTTCATAATTTTAAGGCAATTACATTTTTAATTCTTGGCCTAATGCAGATAAATCAACTTATAGATATATTACTCATAAAAATCAATGAAGTATCTACAAACTCTTCATAAATATGCAACTATATAAATAATATTGTTTAAATCTCCACTGTCATTTATTAACAACACCTACTGTTAATATTTATGTGAATTTAATTGACTATAACAAAATGATAGAGCTATGCACGTGCGAAGTTATGGGATGAAAATCGCTTGCACATATATAATTCGACTATGGACACTAAATCAATGTGAAATTGCGATCGGTGTTTTATGAAACGTATATTAGTAGAGATAGCATCGATTGAGTTTAAATATCAATAAACATTGAGAGATATTCATTTTCATTGTCACGTTATCGTTAAGCGCTGCGTGTGCAATCGAACTGTTAACGATATGTCGAAACACGCGTGCGAAATCAATGACGTATCACGAAACTAAATAGAAATAACTTATGCGTACACCATGCCAAGTAATTGAAGTCACACGCCTATTTTCATATTGATAAATCGAGAGCTTTGCGTCGATAGCAAATTGTCTTCAAAGCGATCCTTATTAATTTAGCAATGAACTATTAGTTTCTATAATTATTTCTATCAAATACACTAAAAAAAAATACTAGAAAAAATGATTGATTAAACGTATTTGTAAAGACGAAACATTACGCATAAAAAAGAAAAAAAGAAAAATTTTTTTATGGAACTTTAAAAAGTTTACATTGAAGTAGGAGACCAAAAGTTCATTTCTCTAAGTTCGGAAGGTTTCGCTTGAAAAGTGCCGGAGTAGATGGCGGATTTCACGGCGTTGACCGTCGAAATTTTCTCCTCCTTCTCTTTGCCGATGTAAGTGAGATTTTGCGACGATATTGACTTCTTGCGGCTGAGCGATCTTGGCGCCTGCAAGTCGACGGACGATTCGTCTTCCTCTTCGATTTTTGGTACGATTATCTCGCGCGATTGCCCAAACAAGCTGGACAACAACCAGCCTCCCTGATACTTCTCGCGATCAGGCACGAAGGCCCCGGTGAAGTAACGATTGGCGTTAGCTCTCCTGCGGGACTTCGGTGAGCCTTCGGGGCTACCCAAGGGCGAAGCGATCGGCGTTGCCGGTAGAGACTGGCTGCCCTTCTGAGCCGCACTTCCGTCCTGTTCCCTCAAATTCTTGTTGAACCTGCTCGACATCATCTGATTTGCTACGTGGACGATGGATTTGCCACACAACGCAGGCTCGCCGTGAAAACCGTCATCGGTTCCCTGGGATTTTGGTTTTAGTTTGCCAGCTACTATTGTCTTTGGGGGTTTAATTTGACCTGAAACAAAAATTGGATTTTAGAAATTGTTCGCAAAAATAAATTCATGGGTATAAATATGATACATACACCTTGAAAAAATTAATTGAATGCTTATGAAAGAAGGATAACTCTAACTTACCAAGTTTTTACTCAAAATTATAAAAAAATTCAAGTTGAAAAAATTGAAGCAGGTCATTGAAATTCATAGAGATAAAAAAAGCTCAATGAAAAACAGACTTTGGAAAAATTTGTATCAAATAACGTTCCTCTAATCTTTTTGAGGAGTTTATATATTTTATAAGTTGAACACAATATAATTATTTTATATTCAAATATCTATTAGATATAATATACAATGTACATTATATTTCTATTTATATTCAATCAATTGTTGATTAATTGAAGATGAATACTTGTTCTCTTTATAATTAAATAAAAAATTTACCTCTATTGGCCGAACCAGGCATGAATGGCTGGCATGGTTTCGGGTGCTTGCTGAAGTCAAGCTCTTTAACTTCCTTGAACTTGGGTACCTGTTGAGTCGAGGTGACTTGATTCGTGGACGCCGTGATGTTGTCGGTGAGAACTTCGTCTATGGGTCTGAAGCCCTGAGGCGTTGTCGCGGGTTGTTCCTGGGCTCTCGCGGCGTATCGCACGTAGAAGAAGCTCTCGTCGTGCGACGGTGGACTGAACGCAGTGTCATCGAGGTCAAATCTGTCGAATCGAACACAAGAATTAGCGATCTCGTCACAAATTTGGATAATCTCGCAGATTATCGTTTTTTTCTTTTATCGAACCGGAAACAACAAGTCGGTATTTTATCTCCGATAATCTCGTCGAGTCCTTTAACGGTGACGGAACCCGGAGGCTTGTAAGGCTTGACGAGAGCGAACGAGGAAAAAAAAAACGTCGGATTACGAGGCAGGCAGCGCGGATGAAAAACGTCGACTGCGTCAACACGCGAGACGTAAGTTTGTCCTCGATTTGTTGGCAGAGTACGCTATACCTGAGATTCGTATATAGAGCGGTTAATGCCGAGCGGGTGGGGGGATACTTTTTTGTAAATTACGCGAGATGTTCGAAGAGTTTGTGCAACAATTACGTTTCACCGAGAGATATAGCTCACCGGAATGATCTCGATAACGAGAATTGTTTCTTACGAAACACCTCGAGTGGAATTGTCGATACGTGATTTATCGCTGAGATTTTGTTATTAAAAATTCTTCTCCAAAATTCTACGAAAGCGGAGGAAAATCGTTTCTTTCGAATCGAGAAGCTGTCGATACGGAGCGGATAACGCGGAATGAAACGGTTCTCATTAATCACAACGTTCTCGGTTCGTGAACATCTAAAAATACGCGATCTCGTGACGGGTACTTATGTTAGTCAGGCCAACTCTCTCATATTCGAGAGAGCGAATTTTCACTCGTGACGTGACGTAGGGACGTTCCGGGAAATACGTTAATTCACGGTCATTAAAAATTCACGATTCGAGAATCGATCGATGGAAGTACGAAACGCTGGACGTGCGTTGTTCATAATTTCCGAGTGAAAGTATTATCGGGATGAGTGTCGTCACCAATCTACGTAGCCGAGAAATGCGATTTACTTTTTAATACTCTCCCGATTACGTAACCGCGTTCTCTAAACACTATCGAGCATAAAGAATATTATCGTACAAAAATTTAATCGATAGTGTCAATTGCAAACTATCGTTCTTGGTTTCGTTGCTTATCGTACAATAAATTTTCTTCCGACGTTTCTTTTTTTAAACGCACGATAAGTCGAAAAACGATACTCGTATCGCAGCGGCACGCGCTTTCGATCCCACTATCGATTTCAAGGACCGGCTGGCTGCCGAATAAATACGTGATTGAGTAGCCAGGCGAAAAAAAATCGACGCTTCTAGACACGATAAAGACTTATCGTCTGGGAAGATTTGTTTTATAGCTAGCCACGCGAGTAAAAATCCAGGCTGTGCGTTGTACTCTGCCACTCGAGTTTCATAACAGTAGAATGAAAACAAACAAATTCGTGTTATCGTTGCGCATGTGTCGTTTTTTAGACTCCATTGATTGTACTCTGGAAACGGAACAAGATTTTTTCTACACTCTGTGGAAATTCACGATTTGTTTCTACAAAAAGTATTAAAAATATTGACCTTTTATCGTAAGAAACAGATAAAAAAAAGGTAAGCTTTCCTTCGTAGATAAGAACAGCTGTTGTGAAAACTTTAAACTTCTCTACTTGCCTCAATTGAGATATTCCCTCTCAAGAGAATTCATTCGAGTGTTTTTTCTGTTGTAGACAGAACTCTATCCCAAAATCAGTAACAATAACACCAATTTATGAAATCTCTCCTAAGAGTTCGTCAAGGGTTTCTAAAAGTTTTTATTACCTGATTGGTAAAATTTAAAGGGCAGTGAAAGTACAATTCCCACCGAAACCTATTGAGGGACTTTTTTTTTATACCTAAAGCCCCTGCTGTGTGAATGGGCAATTAAAAAGTTCCGGTGTCCTTCCCGGAACTAAAAGCGTATTGTCAAGATTATACACACCTATTGTCAACTTTGGTCTTCATCCATTGTGGAAGTGAAATTCCGCCGCTCAACGATCTTTCCGGTTGCCTCGATGAACCCATCTTCGGAGGATTTAGTATAAATGAGAAACAGTACATTTAATGCAATTTTGTGTTGAAAGCTCTCTTTCCTTCCTGTCTTTAGTTTCGCGATGTTTTTCCAATGATAGGTGAATATCGACTAGACTGCTAACATCAGCAATCGAAATAATAAATAACTATGAATGTGCTAAATAAATGTCAGTTAATTTTCGTATATATTCTATATATAGAAATTAACTCCGGGAAAGCTTATACAGATTTTCGTGCCTCCTAGGAGTTCGACTTCATCGCCATTCTACTGACCTGAAAAAAAACGAGCCAAATTAGAACGAAATTCGGTGAATTAGAGATGACGCGAGATATTTTTTTATCGATTTCGATAGCAGATAAAAAAAGTGTTTGTCAGTGGGGAAAAACGGTTTTTTTTTCGTTAGCCGATCGTTCGAGTCGCGCACGTCAAAGAACACGTTTATTGGATGACGAGTCGCTCGCTAAATTGTCACTACTGTTATTATTATTTGCTACGTCACGAAACCTGTTATCTCGGGTTCTGATGCACGTTATATAGCGTCTATCACGCGGCAAGAATCGTAAATTATGTGACATATAGCTTCGAAATTTAAATGACATTGTTAAATCACAATTCACTGTTAAACGAACCACGTGCGAGTGACTTGTGCGCATCAATCGTTACGTCCTTTGCACTTTCTCTCAATTTTCCAAAGATTGAACCAGAATTATTCGGTTCATCTTGCAAAAAAATTTGAATCACTGTTATTTTGGTTTGCTATTATCGATTTTTGAGTTATTTTTAATTATTCACAGCACTACTACGTTAAAACTTTGTTTTGATCGAGAAACTAGGTAGTTCCTCTGAATATTTTAGTCTCGAACACCAACTGTAAACATTCTAATTTTGATAATTTGAAGAGTATTTTTGAAAAGTGCTGATGAAATAAAGGATTTACTGATTTTTACTTCTAATTTTAGTCATTTTTTTTTTTTGGGGCCCCCCTAAGCACGCGTTATTTCCGTCCCTAAGCGTTCCAACTACCTCAAACTTAACATTGACAATCATGATAACATAAACAGAAAACACTCGACAACAACACGCCGTCAGTTGATTGCAAAATGCTCGTTAACGGTACAAAAGTCGTTAATTTTCACACGGTAAGAGGGAATTACAGTCTATAGAAGGCTGATGTTGTAACAAACGTTTGACGCAAAGAGAATGTAACGCTACATGTTGGAGCTTTCGAATCCGAATTGCTAGAATGTTCATTTCGACTAAAAACGAAACACAAATATATCGAGTACTTACTCTACTTTTTCTGCATAATGTAGATTTTCGTATCACAACCCCCATAACTGCACTGAACGAAACTATTACTGAAACTTTTGGGATAACCAGCAGCTTGAAACTGGAGCTGCTACTTCGACGACTGTTGATGAGCAATATGGCTAGTTTAGTTTAGCGTCGATCCAGGTTCGTACAGAGTGCGCAGTGTTCGCTGATCGTTCACCAGATGATACTCAATTTTGTCCAACATTGCGCCATCTGTAACGTCGCGAGTCGGCCAATCGGAGCCAAGTGAGTCTGGACATGGTTTTGAACGATATTCTAAACTATTTCCGACGTGTACGAACTCTTCCGGTCAATACCGTGGTACAAAACTGATATCTGGTGAGTTTTGGAAATCTGAATCGTCAAAAATCGCAATTATCGACGTTTTTATAAAATTTATAAATGAAAAATATGAATCTACGATTTCTGCGAAATTCATTCATAGCGATATGTTTTGTGTTTTTGTGAATTTTTTACTTTTTCGCGATTGTTTCCAATGTGATAACCTATAACGCGAAATCGCCCGTGCATGATTAGTATACAATAAATATGTATCAAACCGCGATGTTTTGCGATTGTGTTGTTGTATGAATATTTGCAATCTATTGTTGTCTTAATCGGTGCTTTCTCTTTTTCGTAGGAGAATATCAGAATGAAATACAACAAGCTGGTAACATCCTCTCGCAGGAAAAACCGCAAGAGGCATTTCACAGCCCCGTCTCACATCAGGAGGCGGTTGATGTCAGCCCCTTTGTCTAAAGAATTGAGACAAAAATACAATGTACGCTCCATGCCGATTCGCAAGGACGACGAAGTTCAGGTAAATAGACAAACCAAGGATATTTCCAGGTCAATCCATCCTATACCCTTATCTTACCATTACTTTTGTTAGGCATACTTTCTATAGAATGGGCATACCCTTGAAAAAATGTAAATGATGATTCAAACCATTCTCAGATGATGCAGTTTTAAAACTTGGTTTTGAAAATAATGTTCAAGGTTCTCTTAAATGTTGTTTTCTTCACCAACGTTGAACTGTATCATGTAGACAAATTGGCACTGATTCTAATACCTAAATTGATAGATATTAATGTTAATTGTGCATTGCTAAACTTTGTTTATTATTATATAGGTAGTACGTGGACATTACAAAGGACAACAAGTTGGCAAAGTAGTTCAAGTCTACAGAAAGAAATTCGTGATCTACATTGAGAGGATCCAAAGAGAAAAAGCCAACAGTGCCAATGTATATGTTGGTATTGACCCATCAAAGGTAATCTATTCTCATGTACTATTATATTTTTACAAATCTAGCAAAAACATATTTGTTTCTAAAATTATAACTTATCATTGATATTTAATTTTTGGCGTCTCATCTAAATGATGATCCTATAATCCATTTACGGAGAATAGAATTAGCAGCTTGATTTTGTATTTTATAGTCAGGGTTTTCCTTTCTATTAATACTTAGTCTTGCTCTGTCTATTCATGGAAGAAGTATTGGCTCTGATCAAAAACATAACAATATTATTTTCCTGATATCTTTTTTAACTGAGTATTTAATTCTACTTTATTCTATTTTACAGACTGTTATCGTAAAGTTGAAGATGGACAAGGATCGTAAGAAGATCATCGACAGGAGAAGTAAAGGAAGGCTTGCTGCACTTGGTAAGGACAAGGGTAAATATACTGAAGACACCACTGCTGCTATGGAAATGTCGTAAATTTTTGAAATATCTCGTTTATGTACCACAATAAAATTTTTAAAATCACATATATTTTGTTATTTCACGCCCCTACAATTAATGCTTAATATTACCAAAGGTTTAAGAGAAAATCTACTGATTGGTATATAACTTTATTTAATTTTCTTTCCAAAAAGAAAATCATTCGTGATAGGATTTTCATATTGTATAAAATATTTTAATGTGAAATATATCCTAGAGCTTTGAAATCTTAAACATGAAAAATCAATCAACATTTTCAACAAAACAAATTCAATAAGACTTAAATTTTTATAAAAGGAATTTGATTAATACTTAAAATTTTGTTTTAATACTATTTACGAATTTTCTCGATATAAAAATTTACTTTCTCGCTGCTGCTAATGCACGTAAAATGTATAAGAACAAGTTAATAATATCTAAATAAAGATTTATCGTCGCTAAAATGTATTCTTCGGGCGAGAGTGTTCGCATAATAGCGTGTGTGTCATATACTATGAAGAGGCAGAAAAGCAAAGATCCACCAATACCTATGGCCATTTCTAAGGCTGAATTTTGTAAAAATATTTGGAAAATTCCTCCCAATAATAACACCCATAATCCTGCAAATAGTCTAAAAGGGAAACAAATAATTTTAAATTTCTATAGTGAATCAATAAATTTGATCTGATCTTCTACTTACCCTACACCTAAAAATGAGAAATCACGTTTGCTTTGGAACGTATAAGTTGTTAAACCTAGTAGGATTGTCAATGTTATGAAAAGTGCTTCTAGTACAACAGATGTTTCTAGTGAAGATACAATGATTCCAACAGTGTATGAGATTACTAAAGTCTGAAAGAAAAGTCATATTAGAGACAAACATAAAAACACTATGAGCTATTTACTTTAGAAATTGAATAAATTTGCCAGTTACTTGGTATTAACTTTCAAAATAAATGGCTAATATGAAAGATAAACAATTGGATATACATACAAAAGCACCTAACAGCACCAAATTGGTAGGATGTTCTCGCCTTTTAAACATCAAACCAAGTAATATTCCAATATTTAAAAAGAATGCTAAACCAGCTGTCCATGAGCTACAAAGTGAAAAATTTTGTTACTTTATTTGACTCAATTTATTTTATGTTATATCATTTCTTCAATACATACTTTTTCTGAACAAATAATTTGACATCGTCTGATACCATAAACATTGTACAAACAGCAAATGTCATTAGTAATTGAATACTCAATAGTCCATATACCTTTCTTAAAAATGCTAAATATAAATTCAATAATAAATTAATATTTATTTTGCAGTAATTTCAATTAGAATTAGTTACAAAAAAAATAACCCATTCGTATATTGATGTCTGCACTGAAGACATTATTATTATAAGCAAAATCATTTTCCATGTCATTTGGCTTGTATTCTTTTCCACCACCCTCAACATCTTCTTCTGCTAATACCAAGAACTCGTTCGACATTTTTGATGATAACAAAAAAAACTTATTTTATATTAAAATTAGTAATTCTTAAACAGATCAGAATATCTAGAAAATAATAATTGTCAAATTGCAAGAAAATACAATAATGTTTTGTTAAACGAATATTTATGTTAATACCACTATTTTAATTACAGCGTTGTCCTCAAAACACGTTGTAACGTTATCAAGATAAAATTTGTCAAACTGTGAATAGCAATATGGGATCTTCTTAATTACGTGTTTGACAAGTTCAACAATGCGGAGTGAGCGCTGCACGTGACGAAATATTCAACCACAAAATCATTAGATCTAGGGTGCGTTCCACCTTTGGTTCCACTAAGCGCTCACAACGATCAAAATGCTCCTTTAGCATATAACTTAGTCGTTGCATATAACGACCGCGGTCATTGTGAGCGCTTAGTGGAACGCACCCCTAGTGATAAATCACCAGATCCTAAAAGTCACTAAGAATAATTTACTTTTTTATTGAATATTTTATGATTAAATATAACCAATAGAAAAATTTCATCCATTTGGAACCAACAAATGGTTGGTGAAAATTTTTTCACATTCTGTTAAAATTGTCAGGTAAAATCATAATTTTACAAACACGTGCCGTTGGTCGAAAATTACCGAAGTCGGCACTTCGGCTTCGGCAGGCCATGTCACCCCCTCTTTTTGACACATGTTCACTGTTTGAAAGAGTGAAAGCATCGAAAGATTGGCGAAAATTTGACAAATTTAAAAAATGGAGAAACATGTTAAACCATTAATCAAAGATGATAATTCTCAATTTATGGGAATATTAACTGCAATTGTTGTGTTAATAATCACTCTTGGTAACTATTCTCTATTTTAAACTGGGGTTATGTCGGCTTCTTGTTTTTGTAGCATATGTAAAATCATTTTAGCAAAAAAATTAAATATTGAATGAATAGATACCTAAATTTTTAAGTGCATTATCACATCACTGTATATTTTGTATTGCTAAAAAATATATAACAACATGAATTTTTAAAAACTAAAAATATAACAAATAATTTATGATAGTGAACCAGTTATTCTAAATATTCAATTAGCTGACTATGCAAAAAGTTATTGAATTAAATTTTTTTTGTTTAAACAAATTTCTATGAATAATTATTCTCCTTTTATACAAGGTCAATGATATTTTAAGAATAAATATATTAATTACAATTATTTACATAAAATTTTATTCAAATCATACGTATGTCATAGTATGTACAATAATTGTGGAATAATATGAAAATAGATGCTAAAAATGAAACAATCATCACATTATGATTATGTACATAATAACAAAATAAATACATTTTTATTTCTAAAAATGTTTTGATGTATTAATGCACAAATTATTTTAACAGTTCTCTTTGCACTTTGGCGTAAGAGGAGGTCAGTTGGCCATAGTATATTGCTAACAGGTCTCAGCGATGCAGGAAAAACATTGATATATGCTCAGCTGGTTTCTTCCAAATTTGTTAAAACTTATACATCTGCCAAGGAGAACATAGGAGATATTATAATCAATAATGTAATAATTTTATTCATCAATTATTAATATTTCTTTTTTATTTTGTAATATTTTCTAAATTATTTAAAATTTTTTTTCACTATAGAATACTTTCAAAGTTGTTGATATTCCTGGACACGAGCGTTTAAGATATAAATTTTTTGACCAACATAAATCTGCACTCAAAGCACTGGTTTATGTTATCGATTCAGTGACTATACAGAAAGATATTCGAGATGTGGCAGAGTGAGTATTAGTTATTTGAAACATGAGAATACGTAATAACAAATTTAAAATGTATTTTTCTTCCAGATATTTATATAACTTGTTATCTGATACTACAGTGCAGAGAAATATTCCTGTATTGATACTATGCAATAAACAAGATCAACCTATGGCAAAAGGATGTACGGTTATTAAAACATTACTTGAAAAAGAAATTAACTTGTTACGTTTAACGAAATCAAGTCAATTAGAAGCTACAGATGCAACATCAACATCATCATATTTAGGAAAAGTTGGAAAAGACTTTGAATTTTCTCATGTATCTTCGAATATTGATTTTGCAGAAAGTAGTGTATTTGTTAAAGATTCTGAAGACTCTGCTAATCTCGAAGAACTAAATAATTGGTTGCAAAAAATTGCATAATAATATAAATTCTCTGTTTTATATTTAATTTAATTGTTCATGGAAGATCTTTATATTTAATTCTTAAAATAAAGAAATACAACTTTTTATAATTTGAACCGTTTTGCAGTACGATTTATTATTGTTTTTTTTTTTATGAAATAAATTATGATTTTATTGGTCGTAATATTTACTCTTGAAAATTTTTTTAACCTATATTATATTAGATCGACCTGTTAGAAAATTAATAATATTATTAATTAATTTCCAAACCTTCATTTACAAATGACATTTTACAATTTTCGCTCTTTTCTGGAAAATAACATCAGCTGACTTGTAATCATATTCGCCAAAGTCAATGTTTTTTCAACCGTTAGTATTCGCAAAAGCACGTAATAACTAATACATAAAACAAAATTTTCATATAGATTATAGTTTACTTTGTCTAGTGTTGTCTATACCAAAAAAACATTATGTATATCAATATACTGATTACAGAATAATATTTTTTCCACTTACAGTCATGTTAACTTTTGTGTTCCACAGTGACATATTTTTAGATTGTGTATAAGTACGGCACTGTCGTGTTCGATTTATGGAAGGGGGATAAAGATTTCAATGAAACTGAATGTAACATTTGTTTGTAATGTTTGGCCTTGCTCACGTGAAGATATGATCTTGAACACTTTAGAATTCGATAGGTTCAATTCATTTCATTGGTAATTCTTACTTAAAACAGAAATTGTTCATGACAGTGACTTTGTGTTTGAAATCGGCCATCAGCTGTTCTGCTAGTATTAAGACTGGACTTACAAGATTTTGCGCAATGTCTGCTTCAAAAAATCAGGAAACGGTCCGTAATGTTGATATTTCGGGTGAGTATTTTTTACATAAAAAATGGTACAAGAATAAAATCAATATAGTAATGATTGACATTAAATGTTTAATACATGAATAATCCTTTTTTATGGTCAAATCATATTCGTATTGAAATTTGTTACAGATATGCGAATTAGGTACAAAGATAAGAGCGAAACGTTTACGGAAGATAATTTAGTTAGCAAAGAACCAATCGGCCAATTTAAAGCGTGGTTCGATGAAGTGTGCAAAACACCGCAAATTTTGGAGCCGAATGCCATGTGTTTGGGAACTGCGACGAAGTAAAAAGAATACGTTAATTAATTCTCAGGTTGTGTGTCAATTAAATTCATTAATTTTCGTAGAGACGGTATTCCATCAGTACGTCCAGTATTATTAAAGGGTTATGGAGCGGATGGTTTTAAATTTTACACGAATTACGAAAGCAGGAAGGGCCGTGAACTGGTGAGTTCAACCATGAACCTCAATGAACATTATTGATATAAAATTTTACGTTTTTTTATTGCAGGCTGAAAATCCAAATGCTGCTTTAACGTTTTACTGGGAAGCTCTTCGACGATGTGTAATAAAAAATTTTGATGCTTTCTTGAAACATTGTTAACTAGCATCAATGACTGGTCAACAATTAAAACCATTTCTACATCATTCACGTTAATAATTTCATTTTTGTTTTTTAGGTTCGCGTAGAAGGTAAGGTTGAAAAAACGAGTATTGAAGATTCGGACGAATATTTCCGGCAGCGGCCATATCCAAGTCAAATCGGTGCTTGGGCTAGTAAACAAAGCACTGTGATTGCTGGCAGGCAAACGCTCATGGTTAAAGAAAGAGAATTGACCGCTCAATTCTCAGAAGGAAACGTCAAAAGGCCCGACTGCTGGTAAATTATTCAAAATAATTAATTAAAACTGCTCAACGTTTATTAAAAATATAAATTTCATTCTCATCTATTACTCTTCATCTTTAGGGGTGGATTTATTGTTGTTCCTAAATCAGTGGAATTCTGGCAGGGCCAGAGTGATAGACTTCACGACAGAATCAAATTCCGTCGTCCATTGCCTAACGAAAAAATAGACAATATTTTAGTACACCAAGGCACTGATGGATGGGTGTACGAACGATTGTCGCCATAACTTTTGATAAAACGTCTTGTTGAATAATCGTCAAGAAATATGATCGTGTACATGATTGTTACGCGTTGTTACTGACAATACTCTCATGGTTTCGATGTAACGGAGTTTTAGCTACGATCTTTTTATCAATTTGAGAATTTCTCTCTGCAATCCTGCAATAAATATCTTTTGAGAGATATATGTGCAGTTGTAAGCCAATGTGATAACCTACCTTGCTCACTTTTCCAAGCGACTGAAGTTTCAAAAATTCCGTCCTCTCGGATCAAATTTTCAAATTGTCTCATCCCGCCGCCCACTCCGAAATAATATACTTTTCCGGCGACATAACTAAAATATAAATACCGATTTTATATTTATAGTATTTTTATCGATTTTTCGTAAGAGAAAAATTACTTACACAATGCCATCTTTTTTTAAAAGTTTCTTAAAAACTTCGTACAATTTGAGTTGATTACTCGGGTTATAAATCGTTTCACTCGTCAAAATGAAATCATACTTTTCGTCCTCGTTAGTAAATTTTTTTGTTAATAACGTGGCTAACGATCCCCAATCTCCAGAGTAAAATGAACATTTTTCTAATATCGAATCTATGTCGTCGAAATTTAATAAAATATTTGGTACAGTGAGAGACTTTATAACTTCCTCATTCTGAAATTATTTAGAATTATACTTTTGTCATTACTATGAATCAATTTATACAAACATAATCTTGGAAGTGAACAAAAGCTCCTCTCAAAAGAGCTGTAATCCCAACCACTCCTGCGCCACATCCTAGATCTAGAATTCTTTTACCACTTAGATCCAGATGTTTTTCGAGTAAATATGAACTCAAATCATAACTACATTCCCATATTTTTAAGCCACCTGTACATACAAAACATATTGTTTAATAATTAATGAAATACATGCAAATTTAACACTCTGACACACAATAATATGTTAGTGTTATCATTCATCTTAATTTTTAATTTCATTCTTCTTGACTCCATTTAAAAAATTTTTTAGTTTATACCTTGATGAGATAATACAAAATTCAAAGAATATGAAAATACCTTCGTACATAGCAGGAACAAGGTCTGAGTGTTGAGTTTCCGCCTCGATAATATTTTTACAATTGTTTTCGGTTAATTGACGTACTACCTCGTCCGTACAAACTAATCTTAAATTTAAATTCGATAAATTCTTACAATCCGTGAATTGCAAATTATCTTTATCGTATGTTTTCGGTGATATAACTACTTTTGAAGCTTCAATCCATTCCAAACTTGGTTCCTCGGTTGAATTTTCTTGACCTAAAAATTTTATATATTTTGATGATGTGTTGATAAACAAATTCAAATTTACGCGCAATATATTCACAAAATAACCTCAAATTTTTACTGCACGCTGGTGAAAGACAGTTGTTAAAAAATATTATACAGATTAATAAAAAATACCTTCATCATCCTCATCATCATTAGAAAATCCAAATTTAAACATTTTCAATGATAATCGTGTTCTTGCAATAAATAAAAAACGTAAATTATTTTTGATAACGTAGAAAACTGCTTGAAGTGGTTCAGAGTGAATTTAGCGACGTCTGGGGAGAAAAATAGAAACTATTCAGAGAATTTGAAAGCGTTAAAAAATGTGGAAGTTATTTCATTTAATAAAAACTCTTTCACATTTTCATTGTAATAAACTCCTTAAGAGTGTAGATATTATTTAGAATTTTTCTTTGTTAACGAATACTTTGTAACAAATTAAAGACGTAAATTTCCTTTGATAACATAGAAAACTGCATAAATGCGGTTTGATGGGGATTTAACGACATCTGATGTACAAAAAAGAAACTAATAAAAATTTGAAAACTCCAAAAAATGAAGTTATTCCAATCTTGTTTAATAAAAGTTCATTTACATTTTGAATTTGGCAAACTCCTAACCGTCGTAAGTACCATTTAGAAATCTAATAATACAAAATCGTCGTCATCCCATTTGTTTCTCCATTTCTATTGCACAAAATCATCATCTGCAATCGACCTTTATCGGATATTATTAAAATTTCCTAGTCAATTGTTTATCATAACGAAATATTCTCGTAACCTCGTTATCGTGCCTACCGAGCTGAACGGTCGCGCTAATTATTAATGACACTGTGAGTACGTTTAATCTAATCAAGGGGGTTCGATAGTGTGGAAAAAAAAGAGCTCACTGTCATAGCGCCACAAGAAAAACACGCCAGTAATCGTAATATCTTCACGTACCGTTGAATTTTTCCAGCTATGTCACGTATGGCCTGCCAACTCGTTGTTAATAACACGAAATATCAGCCCGGTTAAAAAATATCCGCCATCGTTGAAAAATGGAATATTTTTCTAGGAAGTTGGGTAATTATTGTCGAACGAGCTTTCAGGTTAACTGAAATCGAGAAAAACACGTTTTTTTATTGGTACACTCTCACGGGAATCGATATCTTATCGGCGCTGAAATGGAATATGAATAACACCCAGGTATCGTACAGAAATCTATGCTCATTCCGCTTTCGCGCGATCGAGATCGAATTTAACAAGCGAGTCGCATCGTTAATCTCGTTAATTGACGAACAGAGTTGCGTGGTAGGGTTAAAGGACCCAGTCGAGCGGGTTCTCGCCGAGGGACTTCCCGGCGCTTGTGTTTTTTCTTTAAAAGCAGACTGTGTTTCGCGAACGCAGTTCAGTTTCGCTTTTGACACAACATTCAAATTGCGACTATGACACGCTCGTTATTCGCATCCGCAGGAATTGCGATATTATCTGTGATCGTTGTTCAAACGTTTGCTATGCCGTTTGCGAATCAAACTGGTTAGTTATTATTAAAACTATTTTTTTTTTCATTAAATGTTAGTATTTATATTTTAATTAGAAATTCAATTTTCAATTTTCATTGTATTTTTTTTTAATTTAGTTTTATTAAATTTTTTTTTAATAAATTTATGTTAAATTCTCATTAAATTTATTCGATCTTTATTAAATCTATTGAATTTCTATTCAATTTTTTTAGTTGACAATTTTTATTCATTAAACTTTTTTTTTAGTTTGCCCGAGGCTGGTGAGCCGAGAGGAATGGAAAGCTAGAAAGCCGTTGGGACGGGAGCAACTACCGTACACACCGACGCCGTACGTGGTGATTCACCACGGCGGTATACCAAAATATTGCGAGGACCAGGACACGTGCTCGGCTATCGTCAGATCCTACCAAGATTTTCACCTCGACGATCGTAAATGGTTCGACATTGGCTACAACTTCCTCATCGGTGGGGATGGCAATGCTTACGTCGGTCGCGGCTGGGACTTCGTCGGAGCTCACGCTCCCGGTTACAACAGCCAGAGCATCGGCATTTGTTTGCTGGGTGATTTTTCTGGTGAATGTTTACAATTTTCTATTCATCGAAAAACTGAATTTAACAACATACTGATTATCACTTATATCTTCTAAAAACCTCTATCAATTTCCATTAAAAAATCATTTGTGTCTAACTCTTTTTTGTGTCAACAAATTATCTCTGACATTCAAATTTTTGTGTAAATAGAATGTTATCCGACATGTAAATTCAAATTTCACAACATACTGATTTTATTGTGAATTTTACAAAGTATCTAGTTTTAATTACACATTTTTATCTAATTTTTTTTGTTTTAAAAAATTTTTATCATAAATGAACAAGGAGTTTTTATAAATGATAAATTTTAATAATACTATGTCTTCTAACAGATTTTATGCCGAATGACGCTGCTTTGGAAGCCCTCAACAAACTGATAGCATGCGGTATCGCCCAAGGAAAAATAAGCAAGAATTACAAATTGATCGGCCACCGTCAGGCTCGCGATACTCTCTGTCCCGGTGAAAAGTTTTACGAGTACGTAACGCGTATGCCCCATTGGACGTCAACACCCATGCCAGTCACCTCAATAACAACAACGACCACCAAGACGAACAAAGTCAACGACAAGCACGTAAATGTAATTACGCAGTGTTAGCGAATTAAACTCGATGATAATAATCGCCGCTATCTCTGATTATGAATGATCACCCGCCTGGATCGATTAGCGTGAATTGTACGAGTGTGAGTGCAAGAGCGTGCATAAACTTGGCAATTATTTATTTATTTTTGACACGATTGTTTGTACAGTATTATTATTTCTATGCGTAAAATTGATGAAATTTGAAAAATGTCTTTATTTTCCACTGTTATCTGAATCGAGATGTAACAGAAAGTATTGCAGTCTTATGATGCTTATAGTTAACGGCTGCTATCGCTAAAAATTAGCCAGTTCGCTTCTGGGAAGCATTTTTTGTAACATTGTATTACGTAGACTAAACTTTACCGATCGCGGATGATGGATTGCATATAATAAGGAGAAGGATTGAATGCCACCATTTCTGTCCAGTGCAATTAATAGAACAGATTAATAATGTTCTGGATCTTAGCTTGCGTCCTTATTTTTGTGGGCTCAAGTCGGGCTCAAGTTGAAAGTAAGAGTTTATTCCTGAATTAGCAGTAACGTGACAATAACGTGATACAGATTATATTCGATTATCGAGAGATCGAATTCACTTTGTACGCCAAATCTAATCGATGTCAACTTATTTTCATAAGTTGTAGTTGCGTAATATAGAACATAATATTGCTACATGATTTTAACATATCAATATTGCCTTTATTGTGAATACAATATTGAAGATCTTTACAAATTCATAACAACATTTTCTGCTATGTAGAGTCTCATATAATAATATTGGACTACTGCAAGACACGTAAGAAAATAAAATAAAAGTGCAAAGTATCATCTTTCTCCAAATTACAAACTCGATTCTTTGAAATAATCCTGTGGTTGTGAAACCTGATCCAGCAATTTTCGTAATTTTCTTCCACTTAAGTCAATCGGAATTCTTTAATTATTTCGCAGGCTTGATAATGCCACCGACTATTGTATCGAGATCGGAATGGGGAGCCAGAGCTTCGAACGGCTCTTTAAAATCTTTTGACAAAACTCCATTACTTTATGTCGTTATTCATCATTCGGGAACAGAAGGATGCGCGACTCGAGAACTCTGTCAGGAAAAAATTAAAGCTATGCAAGTGAGTGAAGAAATTCAGTATTCTACTGGTATAAATAAAAACTATTCGAGTAATCCATGATTCATTTTTGTAGAACGATCACATGGATGAAAAAAAAATGGAAAGATATCGCCTACAATTTCATCATTGGGGAGGACGGAAATGTTTACAAAGGCAGAGGCTGGGACAAAAAAGGACACCACACGCCATTGTACGATTCCAAAAGTATTGGGATCTATATCATTGGCAATTTCACTGGTTAGCTAATTTTTCATATAATATAAAAATAATATATTTGAGTAATATTTCTGAAAATATTGTTTTCATATTCTAAAAATTTTTATTTATAATTGTTTTTTTTTACAGATAAATTGCCTGCAGAGAGAATAGCGACAGATACTGCAGGTTTTTTATCTCTGGGCGTTACTCAGAACAAGTTGCGCAGAAATTATCTAGTCTATGGACACAAACAGCTGAAGGACCTGACGAATTGCCCAGGACAAGAGTTATATGAAGGCATAAAAAATGGTTGGCCGTTTACCTATCTGGGTGGAAGTTTTGAAGAAACAGACTTTCAAGATTCTGTTTAAAACACTCATGTGAAATATGAGTAGCATGTTTGCATGATAATAAATGCTGTAAAATTCATAGAAATATACTATACACTAAATATACTATATATCACCAATTGATTTATCATGGATTGCATATAATAGAAGAAGACTTAATGTCATTACATCCGCTCAGTGCAATTAATAGAGAAGATTTACGATGTTACTCTCGATCATGACTTATGCCGTCCTCTTCGCAAGAGTATCCCAATCGAGTTGATATGACACTAAAGTTCACTGTACAGAAAGGATGAAAGCTATTCAGGTGAGACTTTTTTTTGTTGTAAACAAAATTCCTAACGCAAAAGCAACAAAAGCAATTTTGGATTTGTTAAGCCAAGGTGTCTCTTAAGTCAAGCTAAGTAGTGATTATCAACTTGTTGGACACTATGAAATCAGTTCGAGATCGTGCGCAGGAAAAACGTTATATGAAATTATAAAGAATAATCAATGGCCAATATGCGGAACCAATTGCACACGATTCTAAGTTTATCCAAAGCGATAACCTTTAACTTTCAAGACTTCGTTCATAACGCTCTGTTACGGAATTTGAGTGTTAATAACTAATGTGGCTAACAGTAATTATAGTAGTAATATAACAATATTTTTATTCGTACAATTGTATATATTCTAAAAATTGTACCAAATTAATTGAATGGTTTTAAATATACACAGGAATTAAAGGAATAAGTTCAAAAATAATATTGCGTTGTTAAACAACTGCGATTCACTTTTCATGAATCATCAGCCAGTTTGCAACGGGGAAGCACACAGCTCCCTTGTAAGACTCGATCGCGTAGCGATGCGTAAACTCAACGTCACCGATCGGTTTATCGTGGATTGCATATAATAAGAAGGGGGACTCGATCTCGTCAGTTCGGTCCAGTGCAAGTGACAGAGCAGATTTACGATGCTCTTTTCGATCGTGGCCTGTGTAGTTATCTTGGTAGGGTCAAGCCAATCAGCTAATGGTATCAGTTTATTTCTGAATTAACAGTTACATGATTCGTTTCACCGACTACACGATTATCGAAGAATCGTAATTCAATTTGTACTTGAAGTCTTATCGATATCGATTTATTTTTGTAAATCATAAATGTAGTTTTATACGTTACGTAATATCTTACATAATATCATAGTATTGGTCACTTACACGTCGTGCAATGAAATAAAAGTGCAAATTATCTTTCTCCGAATTACGAACTCGATTCTTGGAAATAATTGTGTGTTTGTGAAGCTTCATCCGGCAATTTTCTTAATTCCCATTCACTTAAGACAATCGGGATTCTTTAATTATTTCAGGCTTGAGTGTCATATCGAGATCGGAATGGGGAGCCAGATCTCCGAGCAAATCTTTAGAATCTTTTAACGGAAATCCGATACCTTATGTCGTTATTCATCATTCGGAGACAGGAGGATGTACGATTCGAGCACTCTGTCAAGCGAAGATAAGATCTATCCAGGTGGGTGAAGAATCGCTGATATGGATAAGAATTTTTCGAGTACTATGTGACACGTTTTTGCAGAATTTTCATATGGATGAGAGAAAATGGGATGACATCGCCTATAATTTCATCGTTGGAGAGGACGGAAATGTTTACGAAGGCAGAGGCTGGGACAAGAAAGGAGCACATGCACGATCTTACAATCCCAAAAGTATCGGAATCTGCGTACTTGGAAATTTTATGAGTTAGTAATTTTTTCTAAAATTTAATTGTAAGAGCAGAAACGTTAAATTAATAATATTAATAATAATTTGTTTCAATATTAAAATAAAAAATTTCCATTCACAAATATTTTTTTACAGATAAAACGCCTAGCGCAGCAGCGACGAGGGCGATCTCAGAGTTGTTATCTGAAGGTGTTTCTAAGAGCAAGCTGAAGAGTGATTACAAACTCGTTGGACACAAACAAGTCGTAGCAACGGATTGCCCAGGTCGAACCTTTTACGAAAATTTGAAGAGCTGGCCACATTGGACGTCGAATCCTTAGACAGTTGAATCTCAATATCAGAAATTCGCAAATGATAACCTTTGACTCCTACGACTTCGTTTATAACGCTCTCGTGTGAATTACGAGAATCGTTATTCGTATAATTGTATAATTACATGCATTTGTACATTCTACATAATTATACAAAACTCGAACAAATATAATCGATTGGTGTGATGCCGAGTACAAAAAAGAATCAAACAAATAAGCTTGACGAGTTTTTAATTGCTTGTATTTTTTTTATGTAGAACTCGATAACTCTTTAGACAAGATCGACGAACGGGAAACTCCCGCGATGGTCGTTCTACTTAACTGCACATATTTGTCTTGTCGGCTCGAGCACGTGTTTGTCACTGATCGATGTGCTTATTGCGCAATTAGCTGCTAATTTGCATGAAACTGGGATGCCCGGTTTTTAAATCACGAGTATCGAGCGTCGCTCTACATGTAAATAGTGACGAGCCTGTTTACGGCTCTATCGTAGCTGTCCATTTCACTTCTTACGCAAATGTCGAGCCTAGAGAGGCCTTCGTTCATTAAACGACTGCCGTAATCTCTCACCTGTCGAAACAATCAAATTAATTCATAATAATTATACATATGTAAAAACTTGTATATTATTCAAGTGGTCTAATTGAATTGAATTATTTTAGAATTTGTGGTAATTATATATTTTCAAATATTTAAATATTTGATAACTAAAAAATTTCTCCATTAATCATAATTCATATTCCTTTTTAGAGTTCCAACTATCCCATGAAAAAATAAAAATTTTCACCTGTAATGGAATTCGTCTCCCAAAATGCTCATTCAGTTCCGGCACACAAACATGTGCCCCATAAGGAATGCCAGTGGAAGAGTCCACCGCAGCTGTCACATATTTCACTCTCCCATCGATGAAATCCTAAAATCCAGGAAACCCCAGAAAAATTGTAAGATAACACAAAGTTTCCTGATTCATTCATACATACTTGAAGAGTCCTCAATTTCTTCGATTTGAAATCCAAATAATCAGTCTCGTCGTCGCTCGTGAAATCTGGGTAATACGCAGACAGGGTAACATTGTAGCGAGGTTCCCCACTGCACAATAAATCCGATCGATTCAAACTGTTCTCTGCAACAAAAGAAAACTTTAACGAAAAGGAAACAATTTTTTGTTTTAAATTTACCACTGGACATAACAGAAGAGAGCGAAGCGAGAAAGAGAATCAAGGACAGCATTTTTGGAAAGATATTCTTCGACTGACGATTGCGATGAGCGAATTCGCGAAACCTGTTTTGTGCAATCCGTGCAATTTTTCAGAATGTGCAACTCTGATTGCTCAATTGTCTTAGCTGGCAAGAAGAAAGCGAAATAATCTAGAAAATTTTCTTGTTTTTCCTGGTAACGAGGCTTGCTCGTCCCTAACAATTTCAAGATATTTCGACGACGGCCCTATGATTATTCGCATTGATCCCGGTTCTTATTGCCTTTCCTTTAGACGAGACTAGAGCTATTTTACAAGCATAGTCTTCGTGAATAATAGACAAGCAACCTCAATAGGCCACGTGGAAAACTACGCAATGCCAGTCGAGCGAGGTGCTTCGTTGCTTTTAAACGTGCTTTAAGGATACTCGGTGATATTTAGATTTTTAGTTGACATTTATCAATTGTGCATTGGACACGGGTGACAAAAATCATGCTGGTGTACCTAAAGAGTTTTTAATGTGCGAGAATCTTGTAATCTGGAATTTTAAGAATTGCTGATGAATGAGAAAATCGAATCGTCAGTATCCTGAAAGGTGAGTTGGAGAAATTTTTAATAAACTGAAAAATTAAAATTAACTAACTAAAATTAACTTAAAAATCTAAAATTTCAGCTCATAGGTTAAAAAGTAGCTTAATTTTAAAAATAAAACTGTTTACAGTATTTTTTAAAAAACAAATCTGCTTTGAACAATCAATAAACACAAAAATTAGTCGGCACAGTGATAACACGGTCGATGTGTCATTGCTCTGCGTCCAGCGAATATCGATTCGAGTTAGTAGGTGGGAGTTAAATAAGTAAAAGAGGCAAGCAGGAGGATAACCAGCGACCACAATAATCGGTTAAGAACGAGTCATTTATTGCGAATTAACTGCTCCATTGTTCAGTTATTCACAATTTTAAATTATTAAGGTATCCACCAACTTTGGGGAATTCCCCGATATTTGCATAACTGTAAACCTCAAAAAAATGATAAGAACGCTAATTTATACAAAGTTTATTTTAAAAGGCAATATTTTATTGAGTTTTTGTGTTTCGTGTGTTTAATAAGCTTTATGAAAATTTCGAGCTCCCTGTTTTTTTGAAGTATTATAAAAATTTGGTAATTTGAAAGTTATCAAGTTGATAATTATTGATGTTCATAAGCGTTTCTCTAAATTTTTTGTGATATATATTATCTTCTAACAAATTTAAGCCCAGAATGAATAATTTGTTCCTAAATCGGTATAATTAATCGATTTTCATGTCGATGGAACAAATAAATTAGGCAACTCGTAATTGGGTCATTCTCAACGGTCTTGAAGACATTAGAACTAACGAGAGCCAGTTTCCATGGTCGTTACGAGTGTATATACCGGCATTCTAATTCACCCTCTCTTAGTGCTGGCTTTTTGCTGTCGCAGGGGCTCGTATGATAGTTGCCAGGTGGCGTCCCGACGCCGGACGTCGGTGTCATTCGAAACGCGGCTCTTGCGTCGTACGTGGCGCACTCGTCACGAAGTTCGAAAATTTTCATAGGAATTTTTTCTTCTTTTTTTTAAAAAAAAAAAGAGTAGAGTAGCGTAAGCGTGCTATTAGAGTGACATCGACATGTCGCAGTTGTCGTAGTACGTCTTTCAGCAAGTATTATTTTTTTCCCCACTTTTCGAAGTGCAAACTACAACAGCACCAATCGACGCGGCTAGTTCGACGTAAAAAATATTTTTATACCTCGGCACTTCGATTGAGAAGCTATATAGACGCGGAGTATGCGTCAGTTTTGTTTATCGCGACGTCTGCACAATCGGAAGGTCGTATTGCGATCCTTGCGACACTCGAGTTCCCGGTAATTATAAACGCGGGACTTCACCGTGTTCCCCTTGACGGATCCCTGAGGAAAACATTTGTCGAATCAGTTAGATATTTGTTAATCAAAAAATGAAAGCCAATAACGAAATATAATAACAGATTGAGTTTCACAACATCAGAATATCTTTCTGGTAACATTAAAATGAATAATTAGTCAAATATAATAATAATTAATAAAATTTATAATAATATAAACAAATTCATTCTATTAAAAGATATTGTAAAAAATTGTTTTAAAAATACTGTTTATAAATTTTCATACCAGTATCAACACTAATAATAGTAGTAATAATTTTCAATTTTTGAGAGAAGCTTGGATAAATTGCAATTATTATTGATATCTGAGTAAATCGGCAAGCTGTTTTCTCGCAAAAATTTCGTGTCGAATGCTTTATTTTCAGACAATGATTTTTTCCCCCCGATAGTTGGGACGTGATGCGAAGTGTAGAATTTAGAACAACTCAATATCGACTCTTCGGGAGATACCTGTGCACACACGTAGAGCGTCGAATAGGAAATCGATAGCGCGAGAATATAGGAAAAAACTCGGAAGTCCTTTTACGAGAGATAAACGTTTTTTTCTTCTTTTCCCATGTACAGATGAATCCGGCTACGTTGAGGAACTGGCTGCAACGGGGCGAATACGAGAAACTCGAGAATGTCGTTCTAGAGGGACGAGGTGCGCGTCTGCTGGGGGAGCACTCGCCGGATTTGAGGACCAAAGTTTTCTTGAAGGGGCTCCCGAATTATCTCGTAAGGGTTATAATTAATTTGAAGAGAATTTAGAATAACAAGAATACAATTTTGTTAAAAATTAAATTAAACTATTTAAATCATCAGTACTGTAGAAAGCTAACTCACTTTAAAATTAATAAATGTATACAAATTTAACATATTCTCAGTGAAATAAAATTAATTACAGACAAAAATCACCCAAGTCCACGAGGCAGTGGCCCGAGGCTCGTTGTCGGAAGTACAAAGGCTAATATCCGATTGTGGGAAGAAAAAATTGGCGATAGCTAAAGACTCGTCGGGCACGCCACTGATCCACAAAGCGGTTTATCACGATCAGCCAGACATCGCCGAATGGCTCGTGCAGAACCACCCGATAACCGCTCAGCAGAAGGATAGGGTGGGTATTCTCTCTTCGATACATTCGTCGAATTATCAGCGCCCAGATAAGAAGAACAAAAAAAAGAGGGAGAGAAAAAAACAGTCGTGTAGGTGGAATCGCGAGTTTTCCTGGCGGATCGACGCGTCCGCATCGCGTGACGGCTCACAATAGCGAGAAGTGTAAACCACCTGTTCTCCGCCCCTGCTAGCCAATCATTTTTCGTGTCCAGGGCTCGAGCCAGCCGCGTCACGAACGTGGGGTTACTTCTCACCTCAAACGCCGGATATCCTTAGACCGGTGACTACATTCTTGTAATTCCTCCGAACTACTCTCGGTAATAATATCCTCCGAGGCTCAGCTGTTTTACCTGAAGACTTGTTCAGTTTGGTGTAAACTCAAAGAAATTTATTATTGATATTGCTGTTCATTATTATTATTATCAATTTGCTGTTACTATTACTATTAATTTATTATTTACTATTTTATATATGGTCTGTGGAATAATAAAGTGTAATTTATATTAATCATAGTACAAAAAAAAAACTGTAAAATTATAGTTTGGCTAGATAAAAATAGTTGAAAACAGTAGAATAGTATTTTATATAGTAACTATACCAGTGTAGGTTTAAATTCGCTAGAATATTAGACTAAACTTTGATTCACTATTCATTTGTACTATTTTCTTATTATTTATTATACTTTTCAACTTCTGAAAACTTTAATACTGGAGACTGATTTCAGTTCTCTACACTTTAATTATAACTCAGTAGAATTCCTTGTAACTTTGTTCTCGTTGCAGGAGGGCCGTACAGCGTTGCACTTTTGTGCAGCTTGCAAGGATCCCGAGGCCATCTGGGATGTCCTCGTAGAGGGCGGATGCGACGCGAGCGTCTGTGACAAGAAGGGTCATCCAGCTTCGTACTACTTGGAGCACAGCGACGAGCTGGAGCTGCCCGAGCCAGAGACAATGCCCAATCGCAAAATTAGCGCCAACAAGGAGAGTGAGTGATTTTTTCCAACTCTAATAACTGTAAGGTACCAAATTCTTCAATTTTCATCCAGAATTTTTCAAGAAAGTAATTTTTCTATTTTCATTCTCAAAATATTGAAATTAGTGAATTAGTATTTTCCAGCAGCACCCCTGGAATTCACACTATTTTTTTTATATTATATTTCGTATTCTAAATAATAAATGACCAACCTGAACGAGGCCAACGTGACCTCAGTGGTACGATTAGTAGATGTGTGTCAGCTGGGAGTCGAACAATGTTGGTCTCAACGAGAAAATGGTACAAAGTTGGCAACCTTCGAGAGAAGGCCCTCCCCGGGTGCGCTTATACCCCAGCAAACGATAACTTGAGGAAATCGATCAGTTATAAATTCGTAAGGCTAGACTGAGAATAGCGTTCGATGTATGTAAGGGTGGCAATTTGAGTTCTCAGAAACGCCTAGTCGTGCCATAGAAGGTACGAAGGTCTGCCCGAAGGTGTGAATAGACGACCTCAGATTCTATAATGTTTTTTTTCTCTACAAAGTAGGAATAAAATAGCTCGCGTCGAGAATGAAACGAGGTGGTAAGGCGAGCAGTTTACGGCTGACTTGACAGGGTAATGGTACTTCTCTGGCTCTCCGTGTTACGCGGGGTGGAATTTGTTGACCTTAGAAGCTCGACACACAACTTGTGTGCCTACTCACAACGTTTCTCAGCCACCGGGCTCTCCTGTTTGAACTATTAATCCATTTGCCGAGAAAACACTGACTGTGTAGGGTCTCGATTGTTCCCCAGTTTCTCGAATATTTATGAGCGGAGGGTGAGACACGCCAGCGTTCCTGGTACCATCTACACGAGATTTTTCAGTCAGAATGGCCTTTAAATATCCGAACAAATATTTTTGCTTAGATGCTATTTTTTGAATTTTTAATTTTGTTTCGGGAAATGTTGATTGGATTCAAATTGGATTTGGATTAGATTGAAAGATCTGAAGAGTCGTTCTTACTCGAACATGTCCAGTCAAGAAAAAAATTTTTTTTGTGTACTCAACACGAAATCTGATTGTTTTCATCGATTTTCCTTTTTAAACAGATAGAAACCAAGTACAGAGTTCTTTTTTTATTACACAATTACTCAGATGCTTGGCGTTTTAAATTTTATTAACAGCCTATTTGATCACGCGAGCTACGGTTGTACATAACTTGCGGTTAATAAATTTATTATGAGCTGCCGCATTTCCCTTGCTAATACGTCGAGTTCTATTTCCACGTGTTCGACTCGATACTCTGAATATTTCTCGTTCTTTGCAATTTCCTAATTAAACTCTAAATAGATTTATTGATCAAACATGATTGCAAGTCGATAAGCCAACTTAATAATAAAGCGATTCGCCAGCTAATTTTTTATGTAGATCTAGAGAATAAATTATTGTTTCCTTTTTCAGATTTAGATTTTAAACCAGCGAATATCAGAATTTGGATTCACAATCGTGACATAAGTAAATTACAACAAGTGCTATGGGAGGGTCAAGGAATGAAACTCCGCTGCGAGACCAGCAACAATCCACGAGTTCGAAAATTTCTGGAAGCTGTTCCTTTTATAATGGTAGATTTTTCACATTCAATGGAGAAATGAAAACAACTTGAGAACAATGAATTTTTATAGGGTACAATAAAAAACCTCCATACAGCTACAGTGAATAATGACTTGGATGGCCTTAAAAAACAATTGGAGGATCCCGTGCCACCAGTAATTTTATGTAGTAAAGACAATAATGGATTAAATGTTTTGCACAAGGTATTGATATAATACAGGTTGATGATATTTATTTTTGATAAAACTGCATAAATTAACATTATAATAGTTCCAGAGAAATCAGAATCATGATTTAATTAATAAATAGTAATAAAGTAAAAATTTGTATAACACTAATGGATTGTGTCAAAAATTAGGCAGCTGGGCTCGGTTTCATCGAAATTGCTCGCGAAGTTCTCGAGAGGTACCAACCTGCTGTGCTGTCGCAAGACAATGAAGGGAGGACTCCATTACATTACGCGGCAGCTTTCAAGGACGACGGTGTTATGTACGATTTATTGATGGAATGCGGAGCGAACGCGAGCAAACTGGACAACGTAATTTTTCCTGAATCACCCTACCACCCTATCGCCCTGTCACTCCAATATAACAGTGACTTCTCCATTTTCAATTTTCACTCTACTATTACCCTAATACCCTGAAACATAACGCAACAGTGACTTCTCAATCTCGAATTTTCATTTTAGAAACAAAAAGCCGCCGCCTTTTACAAAAACCGACCGTCGGACATCGACACGTCGAATCTCACGGCGATACCGGAAGCTCCACGAGTGGCTGGCAATTCGTACCCCAAAAATTGGGACTGGAGAATTTTAGAGGGCGCGGAAATCGCAGCAAGAGGTATTAAGAAGGTAATCAGCAGCAACGACATCGACAGCGCGTTCGGAAGTACAGACTCAGCTATGAAAAGTATTGACAGCTCGAGCAAGGAGGCCTCGGAAGTATGTTTTTTCACCACGTTGATATTTTTGAGCAAAAACTGGGTTGAATGTATAATCATTTCGTACACCAAGTCAAGAAAGTACTTCCGCTTTTTTTGTACAAATATTTTAGATTCAACTTTTTGTAAATGAATGTTCAGAAACAGTAACGCTAAACTTACCAGAGTTGAATAATCTCTCGGAATTTCAAATTGGAATTGTTTATTCAATTTTATTTATAATTTATAAAAATTATTTATTTACAATGAATTTGATATATTCATAATACAGTTATTTAAAAAAAATATGAGGACGAAAAGATACAATAATCAGTAGGTTTAGTGTTGATTAATTATTATTATTCATCATTTATTCTTTTTCTGTGTACTTGAAAAAGCTGGAGTACTTCTCAATTTCAGTCAAAAAGATAAATAAATGGAAAGGACGTCGGTTATCGAGATATAAATTCAATCCGAAATTCACGTTTTTGCAAAAAACGTTTCTTTCTCGAAATGGGGGGATAAGACGCAAACTTTCAGGTCTTCGATAAAGAAGATTACACGGAGAATTCGTTGGAACAGATGAGGAGCCACGAAGAGGAGCAGCCTGAGGAACAAGAGAAGGAAGAAGAAGAGGAAGTGAAAGGAGAAGAGGAAGAAGAGAAAGCGGAAGAAGAAGAACCGAAAGAGGAAGAGAAAAACGAAGAGGAAGAGAAACCTAGCGAGGAGCAAGACGAGAGATCCTCCGATGACGACGTGGTTACGGGAGGACAGCCCGAGGCTGACGCTGAGGAACAAAACGAAGCGAACGATCAGCCTGGTGAGAACGAAATCGAGGAGACGAAGCCGGAGCACGAAGAGAGAAACGAGCCGAGTACAGGCGACTCCGGTGTCGATGATCCACCGGGGAACGATGAGGATCAGGTACAACAAAACTGAATTACCAAAAATAAAAGTAGTGACCTTCATCAATAATATAACGTCGATATTTTTCCTGTTATTCCTTCTAAGCCTCGATGCAAGTATTTAGGATACTTATTAACAATTGTATTTTCTTTCACCTCTTGTCAAACTGAGAATGCGTAACAATGTAGCTTCTATCGATGTTCTAATTTCGTTCCCACTTGTTCTTTTCTAAATGGATCTTCTCGAGTTGATCTCTTGTCCTCTATGTGGCGCACTCTAAATAAAAGAAACAATCTCACGATAATTGTTGTACGTGTACGTTGATATAACTAATAAATAAATGAATTGACGTAAACGTTCGTGTACCGTCGTCCATCCATTTGCTTCTTTTTTCGTTATTTTCGTTTCGATCGACGAGCCAATTGTGTACACGTGTCAGACACGTGACTAGCGATGAGGGGGTTGGGAGGGGGTGTGCGAGGGGGGTGAGGATCGATATTTTGCCGCAAAATTGCCACGCACGATTAATATCTCTTTTCAACTTCTCCTCTTCCCCGATTCACCCCCTTTCCCCCTTGTTTTTATCGATCCCTGTCATAATTCTCATGCGCGTTACGTTTCTCCTTCCCGGGCACGATCATCAGGTTATCGTCGGCGAGCATGGCGAGCTCCCGGAGTCCGAGCTCAACGAGGCAGCTATGGAACTGGATCCGGAAATAGATTCACTCCTGGATAACGGAAACATGGAGCAGCTCGCCACTCTCGTGCTCAACGGCGAAGGCAGACGTCTCGTTGGGCGACGTTCGGCGAATCCAGAGCTTCAAGCGTTCATAGACAACGTGCCAGCTTATATGGTAAATCGATCGTCCCTCGATTTCAACGAATGCACTATAAAAGATTTTAAATTACACGTATGGAATTGAATAGTGCAAATTATATTTCTAGAATTTTTTTTAATACAAATTCTATTGAATTAGGATTGAATAGATTTAAGAAACTGAAAGATTAATTTTTATAATTATTGTTTAAATCATAAATGATCATTATAAGAATTCATCTTTATTTTAATTTTTCAAATTTTAAATTAAATACCTGACACAAAAATTGCACTTTTAGGGTAAAATTCACGCGGTTCACATGGCTGCTAGAGAGGGCAACCTTCGAGATCTGCAGAGTGCCTTGGACCGACGCAAATTTGCCGTAGCGAGAGATGGCTCGTCACCTCACGGCGCGACACCTTTACACGTTGCCGTGATATTCGGCAGTACGGCCGTTATAAGGTTCGCACTTACTCGCCACACCGAGTCAACTTTCTTATTCTATCGATTCGTTCCTGTTCGGTTATTCATTGCTCAAAAAAAAACATCGTGATATCGATCGGACGAGACTATTGCTTTTCTTGATACTTTGGATTTCAGATATTTAGCGGGCAGGTTTCCGGAAACGGCCCACGCGCTCGATATCGATGGGCGGACGCCTCTACATTACGCTGCAACACTCGCCGATAATTCGCATTATTACAACCTCCTGCTTCATTTGGGAGCCAATCCGTTGGTGCAAGACAACGTGAGTGTTCTGAGAGCACGAAAAAATATCTTCTAATTAGATTTAGAATTTTACTAAATTCGAACCAATACATTTTTTCTTGCATAGCAATTTTTAGAGACTTATAGTTGTTTACTGTTTCAGTTTGGACAAAAAGCAGAATATTATAAAGAGAATCAGAGTGATCTGTCGCACAAAAAGCTCCTGCGAGATTTCGGGGCTTCCGAAGCTCTAGCTGAACAAATGCTTACGGACAAAGGTATCCACAAAATTCTAATATTCACACTGGTTTCGCTAATCAACGCACTTAGTGTTTATTTTGCTACTTACACAATAAAAAATTTTGTGTCTTTTTATATTGTACCAGAGGATAAAAAAATTGTTAAAGATTCCATAAAGTAATTTTTATACTTTTTCAAATATATTTTTAAAAGTTTTAATTGTATTACATATAAAACACAATTATGTCTAAAATTTCTCAGCATAAAATTTTTAGTTGTGTAATCCAAAAACCTCGATTAACGCAGTTTTCTCATTTACACATTCCTCGAAAAATCTAAATTCCCCACGTCTACGAATGGAAACCCTGCGATCATGAAAATAAAACAAAAAAACGAAAAGTACCGGGCGGTGACACGGTCTCGGCTAGACGGGACGTCAACGAGCCCGAGACCCTCGCGACCCTGGAGAGATGCTTCCGTCTGCTCGCCGGCGCTCGTCGAGGTTCGTCCACCCCAAAGACACCGAGCTCGGGTTCACTGCTTGGCCGGTGCCTGAAACGGCCCGTGTTCGATCGCATTAAGCACCGTGTGACTCGCATGGACCACAATCTGTTTGACGTGATATGGCCGGCACTAAGAAAGTACGGTAACTCGACCGGCCACAGCAACCAAAGTAGCGCTCGATCCTCGATTGCCGAATCCATGGAGGACGATTTGGGCGGCAGTGTAGTCGCTCCTGATTACGAGAGCTACACTGTTTTCGCCGAGTTGCTGGAGCCGCTAATCAGGGATATCCACTGTGTCAGTGCGAGTGGTGACTTGCCTGATCAGCCGCCTCCTAGGTTCTTTAACATCGACATGGATGAGAATTCTAACTCCAACGATGCAGCAGCTGTAGCTACTATAGAATCTTACGATCTGGATCCTTCTGGGAAGTACGTGATGGCTGGCGTGCTCGAGTGTTGTAGAAATCTGGAAGATTACACTCTGCCTTTGACCTTGACCGTGAACCAGCTGGAGCAAGTGGAGAGGGACCTGACAACAGAGTTGATGAGTTCTGAAATCTCTGGAATGATGGCTGAGGGTAGCAGCGAAGACGAACCTGGGACTTATTTCACTCTGAGCGAGATTCTGGACCAGCCTAGCGTCATCAGAGCTCAGCTAGCTGCAGCAGGTCTTCTTCTGCCTATCACTGAATTCGATGTTCACGACGAGAAGCGTCTTCATGGTAAGCACTGGCCTTACGGCAGGGGAGTCTACGTTGCCTCAGCTTGCGATCTCGCTGCTTGGATCAACGTGCAGGACCATATCAGGATCATCTGCAGGTCCAGCGAGAGCAAGCCTGGCCAGATCGGTAAGCCCTACGTGAGGATGGCCAAGGTCATGAGGATTCTGGACCAGCGAATGAGGTTCAAAAAACACGACAAGCTCGGATTCCTCGGCTCTCGTCCATACGCTGTGGGCAACACTCTGAGGTTCAACATTCTGATCAAGCTACCTGAATTGTCCAAGGAACCCGACAATCTCAAGCATCTCTGCGTGGTGAGGGGTTTGTGCGCTCGCGACACCCCCAGAAGGGACGTTTTCAGAATAGGCAATCAGCAATCGCTCACCATCACCGAGCTGCAAACGCTTCAGGACTTTTGTAGGGCAGTTCTGAATATTTTAACGTTGGAGAAAGAGCTAGTGCTTAATAATTCATTGAGAGTGGCTAGTCTGATCGCGGGTATTTTCCGCAAACGTACGAACAGTTTGCGGGGCGTTCGTACGTAAAACGCGTTCGATAAAACTTTTAGGGACTATAAAAAAATTTTCAAACAAGCTCAAGTATACGATTGGTGAGAACTTTTTTTAAAAAAATATGTTCCTCGAACCAACTAGGTTAAAGTCGATAGTAAAAAGCTGAATAGTTCCTGATAGTTCGCTGAAATACGCTTAACACGAAAACTTTCTGTGATAACTGAAATGTCAACTTTTAATGTCAAATCAATTGTCTACTAAGTCGATGTCAATTACGTAGAACCAGTCGCGTTGGAAAGATATGTAAACGTTATTTCGTTGATATAATTTTATAATTTTTGAGAGACAGTAGTTATGATAATGTAGATAGATTGGATTAGCAGCTGGAAGTTGTACTGGATTTTAATTATAGGTGCGTAAGTGAAAAATTTCTTTTCCGAAATACAGGCTTTTAAACACCATTGTTGCACTTGAGAGGTATAAATCAAATAAAAAAGAAATAAGAGATTGATAAATTTTTATAATCTTTTAGGCAAAGTGATGAATAACAACGCGAATTAAATTGAAAATTGGCACCTTATCGCAAGCTTTAAATTCAATTAGATATTTTTCATCGGCTTTCGTAATGTTATATGCACAAATCGATGTGTACACTAAACGAAATGGCGATGCACATGTCTTTCCAACTTCTACATTTGACGATGTAACGAGTTTCGTTTGCGTTATTATGTGAAAATCCGAATAAATGTGAGTTGATGAACGCGATGGCATTTATACGTATTTCATGAAATACGTAAAATATAGTGAATAATAAATATTATATATTAAATATTAAATGAAATTGAATTTAATATTAAATATTTTTTACAAGAGACAAATATTGCATGATTTCGTTGTTTCAAATGGGTGTACAGTCTGAGTCACGTTTGCTGTGCGAATGGCACGTGTTATGCATTGACTATCGAGTAATTAAGCATTCAGTTGTGATTAATGGAATTCATCAAATTTCAGAGGACAATCAAATGGACATTCCTATATTCCGTTCGGAGGAAGGTCGTTATTTGGCTTCCTGTGAGTAAAATTTCGTCATTTTTTTTTCATTTTTAATCACAAAAGTAAACAAACTTTTTTTGTCTTCAGCTTTGGGGGATCCCCTGATTAGAGGATTAACGGAAGTCGCTAATGCTCGTCCAAAGGATCCAGTCACCTATCTCGCCACGTATTTATATAATTTCGCGAGTAAAAATAAAGCCAGCGGCTCAGCACAGGTCAGTTAATTTAGCAGTTTCCTGTTTTTGTGAATGTTTCGTAATGACTGGATTCTTACGTTAGGAATCCAACGTACTCGTCATTCCTGATCGAGAGGAAGGTGTTCTAAATAATGCAGAAAATCCAGACGAGGATGTTGAATATCCACGAACTCCTGATTCTGATGTTCCGGAATCAACGTTTAACAATCCTAATCGAGTAAGTTCATAAGATTAAGAAATTATATAATGTGCCTCTAATAATGGCAATGTAATCAAACACTTTTTGTTCTTAGGATGAACATGGTCAAAGTATGTTGCACTTCGCTGTTGTACGATCCTACTCAAAAGATGGTTTATATCATCTACTTCAGGAAGCCCAGATAAACGTCGGTTTCAGAGATGAAACGTATCAGACAGCTCGTGACGTCGCTGAAAATGCCAATATTGTTGAAAATGTGGAAGAAATTGACCGTTGGCTGGTTTATTTGGCAGCTCGGGGTACGAAAATTGATTTTGTTATATCATCAGTATTATTGTTAATTTTCTCAAAAACGTTTATAAAAACAATATTATAAAAAAACTTATATTTTATAAAATGAACCCGAATAGGAGAAACTGAGAAGCTGGTCGAGCTGTTGTTAGAAGGTTACGATCATATTTTGGATTGCGAAGACGAAGGCGTGAATATCGTTGAAGCTGCTTCCCAACGAGGTCATGAAGCTACGGTGCAGTTTCTGCAATCGATTCCAAATTACGTCGTAAGTATAAATGAATCTTGAAAATTGAATTTTTCTGATTGGTTTCTCATTCTTCAGACTCAGAGAGAAGAAGTCCACAGAGCTGTCCGCTCTGATGATCTAGAACGTGTTAAAGAATTGTTGAACAAAAACAACGGTGGTGGAAAATTGTTAGCTGTGGGAAAAAATATCGTTGGCCGTTGTGCTCTTCACATAGCTGTGTTACGAGAAAACATACCAATGGTTAATTTTATAGCAAAAACTTATCCCGAAACACTCAGAATTGGCGATAATGTGAGTTTAAGAAAAGAAAATTAATTTGAATTAAAATTATATAATTTATTAATTTTCAGTTGGAAAGAACTGCACTTCATTACGCAATGGGAGTACCATCAGTGGAAGACCTGAGCTCAATTTTAATCAAAGCTGGTGCAAAACGCATTGTGAAAGATCTCGTAAGAAACTGATTAATTCGATCACAGAAATCTTTTAAAATACTACAGAAAAATATATAAAACTAACAAAAATACTAAATTTCAGAAATCTCGACAACCAACGTATTATTACATGAACAAGTCTGACATCGAAAAACTTCAAGAGGAAGAGGAATCGTTGAGAAGTTGAATTCTTGTACATGCACATTATCTCGACGAAACTTCACAACATGTTATATGTTTAGAAAGTAGATTTCTTTTACGAACCATGACGCATCGCAGTACAAATATTCATCGATATAGAATATATTTATTGATTTAATATTTAAATAAAATCGAATGAGAAACGACGGAGAAAGTTTAGCCAAAAGTTACGTCTCATCTGTATAGCAACACTAAATAATATTCATAAAGAAATTATACTTGTGTACATCGTTAGCTCTTATTATGATAAGTTTGATCATTCAACTGCCGTGAACTTGATCAATTGTATTGAAAAAATTGCTTATTCAATTCTTTTAATTCAGATTCATTCTTATTTTGTGAAACACTAATGTAAGCGAAAGAGACAGATATAGATAACGAAGAACGTACGAATTTATCGTTGCCAACCATCTTAAGAAATACACGACACTAAAATCGAATTAGCAAATATATCCTTGCTCTGATATTTTTCTTGATGTAAATAAAAATACATAATTTTTAATAACGGAATTTATTTTCATTTCCTATAAAAATCTTAAATGTAAATTTAATTTGATAAAGTTGATTTACACTTCGAGTTTTTTATTTCGATTCTCATGGTATGATGGATCTTCTACTGCTACTTTTTATACTCTTCAATCTTGGCGTTGACACCACAGAATTATTCGGAGATTCTTCATTCGGTCTTTCATCTAGAATACTCTGCCATGGGATTGGATTTACGAATGCAGGTTTCGCTCGCTGATGTGCTAAAAATATTGCATATTATACAATGACAGAATATTGGCAAGAATCTCACGATGAAAACTAACGAAGTAATCCTTGGGTAGCTGGTTTTGGTACATTTTTAGATTTCTCCTGCCACTCTTCGTAAGCTTTAACACTCTGTGTTCTTCTGTGTTCTAATCTTTTCTGTCGTTCTTCTTCTTCTTTCTTCTTTTTAGCCAACTCCCTTTTCGCCTGCTCTATTCAAATTGAATATCTCTTTGAAACGACGTATCGAAATTTTCTGAAAATTTGTACCTTTCTGTTCTCTTTGTTTCTTTAGTTCCCACTGACGAAACCGTATCTTATTAACGGCTTCCCCAGTTTCGTCGAGAACTTCCAAAGTTTTCTGACACTCTACTTGACTGACAGTTGCTTTAAGTTTGGCTTGCTCCTTCTGCTTCCTCTCGACCCACCTAAGCGAAAATTTATTGAACCATCCAAGAAAGCTTTCCTTAGGCCTTACCTCATAAAATTTTCTCTCGCTGCACGTTCCTTCTCCTCTCGTTCCTTTGCCAATCGTTCCTCCTCTTCCTGCCTCTTCAACTTCTCCTTCTCCTCCTTCTCCCTCTTCTTCTGCTCAACCAGCTGTTTCTTCTTGATCCACTCCTCGTGAGCGTTTCTCTTGGGCAGGACGACCTCACTGGCATGATCAGACTCCTCAACATCAACACTCGAGTTGGTTTTGTCCAATTGAACCACTTGACTCAAAAAATTCTGCTCTACAATAGAGCTTATCTTACATCTTCGTTCTACTCTCGCTTTCGTCCTCAGGGTCTCGTTCGACGTGCCCTCCCTTACCGTTGAGCTTCCTGATGCTGGCTCAACAGTTGATGTTGAGTAACAACGATACGTGCTCGATGAAATTTGTTGACTTTTGTCGTCACAATCGTCGTCCAGAGAAAGTGTTGAGACCAGATCAGAGTCACCATAAGCCAGGTCGATGACTGGACCGGGACGAGGTGTGACATCACAACTCACTGTTGAGTCTTCATCATCCTCGAATTCTGAATTTACAGATTCTGTGTAAATCGCTGGATTCACGTATCGCACTTCCTGGTGAGATCTGGTCTTCCTGGGGTCCACGCACTTATCCAGCATTCCATTCAATCGTAGAGAGTAGTTGAAGGCGTTGTTTGTTGAGATCGACCTGGTGGATGTTGTGAAACACTGCTTCGCAATTGAGGATAGTGAATCACAATGTAGCACCGGATTGATCGAGCCATTGATGTTGATTTCGTCCATCACTCGTTACATTTGTACTTCACTAGGCACGTAAGCATTTTTCATGATGTCAATGTTCGCCAAGCTCCTTTTAAATAGAGCTGTGATTTAACGAGTTGATTATTTTTTCATGAAATTGAAAATGATGCGATCTGTAAGAAAACAGTTAAAATCGTCGATACATCGATCGGTTTCGAGAAAGTTACGTGCGATGTTCGTAGCGTACAATTGTTTTAAATATTTTTATTGTATTTTTATACATTTATGTACATCATGCTCGACGAATTTTGAGTAAAGTACACACATGAACACACAAGAATGTGACATGTTACGAAATCACGTGAAATAATTTACAAAATATACAATCGCTTTAAAATAAAATATAACTACGTTTATTTGTCACGTCTCGCTTTGATCCTTAAATTAAATTGTGCTTATTCGACTCTTGTACTGTTTAATTAATAATGAGGTAAAAATAAATAATTCAGGAATAGTCGTTTCAATGCTCGTTCAATATAAAATTTCGCAAGTTGATTTCACTAGCATTGTACTGTTTCATAATTGTGAGGTATTCCTCCGTAATCTCCTCAGGTTGGATTTTATTGAAATAAGTTTCTCGCTCTTGGTGCACGTAGAAGGTATCATCGAAATCAAAATGCAAACCAAGTGCAATATTCAATGCTGAAGTGTCGTAGGCGTGACAACCGGAATAGCGATATTGCGGTTTTTTGTTGAAGCGACATCCTGCCGACTGAGCTCCTAAAATTAGAATATAACCATTAATAATAGAAAAAAATTTTAATTATTTTCACTCACCAATAGGGGATATGCAGTCTCTCGTTAATGCACACTGAATCCAAGGCAACATTACGTGTTCCCTAATGTCTTTAGTATTCTGAATAACTATATGCGATGCTTTTATCAATGGGAGAAAGTAAAAATTTTCCTTTGTTGCATGAAAATATTCATACATTTTTGGATGCGTTAAAGAACTAATAGCATGTTTTGTAGGCCATGTTAAAACACCAGACTTTGGAGATAGATACTTTGAAATATCGGAAGAATTCAAACGTACATTTGAATCCATATAAAGTATACTGCCTAAAGTATTTAAAGCTGTCTGAAATAGCGATAATAAAATTAATATCAAGCAATATTGAATTTGTTAAAATCTGTATGCAATACTCACTTGTATAACTAAAGGTCTATAAACGTGTAGTCTATCATCCTCAACGTGTGCTGGGAATGGGCTCAAATCAAAATGAATCACATTGCATTTGGTAGAATTACATGTGTTTCTAATACTTTGCAATGAGTCTTCGTTTAAACCAACGCTATAAATCACAATACTATTATTTGGCAAAAAATGGCTAATATTTCTAATAAAGCCGTAAATATGTTGTTCATTTCCAGGCCTTATAAGAGAAACGACTGTTGCATTTTGAGGCTTTAAATTAAAAGGTGTTGTATTTGTTTGACTATCTAAGCCAAGTAGGGTGAGATATTTAGAGTCCGTGGCCAATCTTTTTTCTTCTACATCTTTGAAATTTTCCTGTTAAATTGAAAATGAAGACAGATATTAATTAATGTCAATATTATATTTCATAAAATTACTTACTTGGAAGTTTCTGAATTGCTTATGTGTTTCTGTAACTAAAGTTTGTATGGAAGGTCGAGGATTGCTGAAAGCGATAAATAAAATACTGCTCCCTACTATACAAATAAGGAACAATAGCAGGCCTTTGGTACGCATCTCTCATCATTTGATAAAATTTTATAAAATTTGTAATCTATAATACTGAACTGTTTCACTTTTCAAATAAAGACTTAAACCGAAAATGTTTTAAGGTTATAAATCCATTTTTCATCATAAACAATCACGTAACAAAACTATAAGCGTCGTAAAACATTTTGTAGAGAATATTCACTGAACGTTTTTCGAACCAGCGAAATATAAAATTTCTATTGAGATTAGACTATAAATAATTTTTCTAAAAAATAATATGATAACAAACCACTGTCAATGATAAGAGGAAAAACTATCAGCTTCGTTCGGTGCAGCGTTTCTCAATTTACAGCTAATTTATAGCTGTGATGATAAACACGAACGATTTTCTCAAATTTAGTTGAAAAGCATGATGAGATATAAGTGTATAATAATTAAGCAATATATTTATTGTTTTTTAATAAAAAATGCTTATAAAAAATTAAATTTATCAGTTTGGAATGAATATTAAGGAATGATAGGAAACTCAATGTTGAGAAGCACTGTGAAGCAGACGGCACCAGGCGACTACCGCCAAATATTATGAAAACACTTGCAAAGTGTTTGACGAATATTAATTTTGAAATTGAATAACGATTTGAAACAATTTTAAAACTTTTCTAAATGAAAATATGGAGTTGCTCCGTTACAAAGTTAATTAAGGAAAAAGTTAAAAACAAATTTCATCAAAAAACGTTTTCTCACTGTAATTTCTATAAAAATAAAATTATTAGCATTTTGATAGTAAAACAATCATTCTACATTCGTTCTACTTGAATATGATAATGAGAATCGATTTTATAATCATTTTAAGTCATCGAAAATTAATTTTTAATCATATAATATCGAATAAGTCCGCGACTCAAACCATTTGTAAGAAGTATAGAGCTCTTTAGTTACCGGCTTTGATTTTCGCACTATTTTGCAGTCCAAAATTACAGAATCAATCCAAGACTCAAACCATTTGTAAGAAGTATGGAGCTCTTCATTTACCGGTTTCAATTATTCGCAGCTCGTGTGGCGCCAAGATGTATTTTCTTGAAATTTTTTGAATTTAATAACTCTAATATTTGAACTCCTGCCTGTCAAATTCAAGATATAGCAAAAAGTGAAAATTTGACACTGCTACTTTATTGTTTATTCCTTCATTATGTTAATACGTGGCTAAACATGATCATGTAAAATCCTAAGCGTTCCCCTCATTCTCCAATTGCGATAAACGAAGAGAGTGAATAACAAAACAAAGATAAACAAAACATCGATATCGTTGTACTCATGGCCCTTATCATGTAGTGTATAAACACTTCATACAACACTACTGACATAAATTAGTGAGTTTCGTTGCTGAGAATCGATAACTATTACTATACCATTCAATTCTTTCACTATTAACTCACCCATAGTGCAAGTGTAGTGTAAATATAACACATCAAAAAAAAAAGATACAAAAATTTGTTCTCAGAATGGAAAGACTGAACGGTTACATCCTTTCCGGGGTGAGGATGTCGGAATACGACTTCATACAAATGTTCAATGTGATGGATAAAGAAACTCTAGTGTCATGTTTCCAAGTCTGCAAGCTGTGGCAGCGTCTAGCTTTAAATATTTGGCACAGGAGGGTAATAAAGATTTTAAGGCGACCCATACCCGTCGAAAATTTGCCATGGTACATGTTTATTCGAACCAGCGAGAGAAATATTTTCGAGACGAACCTCATCCGCAACAACGAGACCGATAAAGCATTGGCCCACTACTGGCGAATCGGCTGCGAAGATCCAGCAGTTCCGAGTCTACCGGACGACGAACTGTGTGCAGGAAAAACTTCCTGCTTGGTTTCAAGGTCAACCACTTATGACAGTTTCAAGCACATCGTGCACATAGCGAACGAATTTCCCATAGATTTTTTGGACGCCTATCAACCCCCGATCAAAGTAATTTCGAGTTGTAATTAAAAATTGAAATTAATGAAAAATTGTTAAAACTAAAAAAATAGTAATTTTGTAGCTGAGCTGCTGGTACACTGCATTCGAAGGTAATTTCGATAATGCAGTTTTCAAGTTTCAAGTTTTCGCGTTTAATGACGATGTGATGGAGAGTATCCACTTTCATGAGACAGTTTATTTTAGAGAGGATAAATGGTCTTTCGTGAGTAAGAAAAATATTTAAATTATAATTCAAATTTAAATAATGTAATAATATTTTATATATTATAACAACTTTTTTATATTCGTAATTTTTTAAAAGCATGAAGCAGTTGTTAAAGGATATGGTCCAGGTGTTGAAAAGTTGCTGATTTCACATGGAGGATGTTACTGGAAAGTAGCAGCAACGAGTTTGCAAGTATTGCTTCCTAATGGCCCACCAATATATCGGGCATTTGTGTAATAAATAATTTTAGATCATCCAAACAAAGACAAAAATGCAATTGACAGTGCAGAGGAAAAAAAATTTTTTGTATCATTGAAATATATTTTAAGGATACGAAAATTAAATTGTTAATTAGATGTGTAATTGTGAACTTTTATATATTGTTTTTTATTTTTGAAAAAAAATTGACGTATACCAGGTAAATGTAAATTGTTGACAACGAGGAAGGCTTGCAGGCTCTTCGGAGAAATGAAATTGAATTTTCAATTTTATTTTTAATTGTTTAAATTAAAATTTAATTTCATTTAATTTAAAATTAATTTTAAATTTAGAATTTTTGTAACTCTTTATATTTTCCTGTACTTTTGTATTAAAATAAATTCTAAGATGACAAACTTATCAAGTTAGTTAATTAATAAGTAGTAATTAGCAGTGTGATCATTTAAATCGAAGGGTGACGAACATATCCGAGACCGAGATCGAATTTGTTCGGGCTACTCCCACCCTACCACGCGTAATAGAGCTCCATCTGGTGAGAAACGAGTCCGCGGATTCATCTCACCACGTGCCTCGCGAAATAAGTAGAGGTTAAGTTTTAGTGAATTAAATTTCTATCAAGAGTAAGTACTGCATTTTGCAGTACAAAAACATAAATATGGTTCTCTACAATTTCAAAAAAATAGCTGTAGTTCCTACAGCAAAGGTTAGTTTTTACTTACAGTAGTTTATTTGTTATTATGATATTAAATTCAATTAAAATTTTTCAATTTTTTAGGATTTCATCGATATTATTTTATCGAAAACTCAACGTAAAACTCCAACAGTTATTCACAAGAATTATAAAATCGCTCGTATTAGGGCTTTTTACACGCGTAAAGTCAAATTTGCACAACAGAGTTTCCACGACAGATTATCTCAAATTATACAAGAATTCCCAAAATTGGATGATGTACATCCATTTTATGCTGATCTGATGAACGTTTTGTATGACAGAGATCATTACAAATTATCTTTAGGTCAATTGAACACTGCTAGGCATTTGGTCGATAAGTGAGTTTATATATATATATATTTTGATAGAAATTACATTTTTTCTTTCATGATAATAAAAAATGATGATTTTAGTGTTGCAAAAGATTACGTTAGATTGCTCAAGTATGGAGATTCTCTATATCGATGCAAGCAATTGAAAAAAGCTGCTCTTGGTCGTATGGCTACTATTATGAAGAGACAAGCATCCAATTTGCAGTTTCTTGAACAGATTCGTCAACATTTGGCTCGTTTACCAAGCATAGACCCATACACACGTACCATTATCATATGTGGATTCCCTAATGTTGGTAAAAGTAGTTTCATCAATAAGGTATGTAGTTTCTATTATTCTTGCTGAATTTTTATTATTATAAATACCACAATCTAGATATATTTTTCTTGATATTACCTGTAGATTACAAGAGCAGATGTTGAAGTGCAACCATATGCATTCACAACAAAGTCATTATATGTTGGACATACAGATTACAAATATTTGCAATGGCAAGTAATTGATACCCCAGGAATATTAGATCATCCATTGGAAGAAAGAAATGTTATTGAAATGCAAGCAGTTACTGCTTTAGCTCACTTACGTGCTGCTGTTTTATATTTTTGTGACATATCTGAACAATGTGGACACAGTCTGGAAGAACAAGTAACTACTTTTAAAATTTTCGAATGGATTTCATTCATTTAAAGAATTTGTAGGTAACATCTGAATATGTGTTGTAGATCAAACTGTTTGAATCTATCAAACCATTATTTACAAACAAGCCATTGATAATGGTAGTAAATAAAGTAGATGTTTTGCGGTTGAATGAACTTCCAGAAGAAAAACGAGAAATTTTAAAACCTTTCGAAAATGATCCAAATGTACCATTAGTTGAAATGAGTACAGTCAATGACATTGGTGTGATGGATGTTAAAATAAAAGCTTGTGAACGTCTTTTGGAATACCGTGTTGATCAAAAAATAAAGACAAAGAAGGTAGTGGAATATTCAATAAAAATTTTAAATTATAACATTTTATGCATGGTGAAGTGTATTAATATGTTTGTAGGTTGAAGGAATTCTAAATCGTTTGCACGTTGCTCAACCTCAACCCAGAGACGACAAAGTACGCGCTCCATGTATACCAGAAAGCGTCCTGAAGAAGAGGCAAGCGATGGCAGAGAAACAAGAAAGAAAACGTAAATTGGAGAGAGAAATCGAAGAAGAATTAGGCGATGACTACATACTCGATCTGAAAAAGAACTATGATATTGAAGGAGATCAGAAATTCGATATTATTCCTGAAATTTTGGACGGACATAATATTTCTGATTACATAGATCCTGATATATTCAATGTAAAAAAAATTAATTTTATATTTTTTAATATTATCAAACTAATAGGGATAATACTCATAAAATTATAAATTTTCTACAGAAAATGAATGAAATGGAAAAACAGGAAGCTATGAGAGAAAAAGCAGGCATATACGACAACAAAGTTCCAATATATAACGACTTCATTACAGATACTGCGAATCAAATTAGGGTACAGAAGTTCATAGCGAAGGACGAGGCAAGAATACAGAAAGCTTCAACAAAACCTGTTATACCACGTACAGCTGTGGCTAAGGTCCGTGATAGGTCGGTAACGAAATTGAAAGAACAGATGGAGAACTTGGGTGTAGATATGGAAGAAACAGAAGGCGTAAGTAAATTTTTATTTTTGATCAAAAAATTTAACACAGCATTCTCTAAAATGACGATTTTTATTAGGCACACTTTATGAGAGCAAGAAGTCGCTCACGATCGGCTGGTCCAGCAAGAAAACGTTTACGAGTAGACTCTGTATGTGCATCACAATCACGAGGACGCAGTGTGTCCAGACCAGCTCGTGATGAAATGGGAGTGAAAGATACAGTGGTACGTTACAAAATTTGTCTAACATTCTCTCATACTTTAGTTCGATATTAACTTTGAATTTTTTTCTTAAAGATGAAATCTAAGCTGAAGAATATTGCACACAAGGCGCTGAAGAAGAAGGTTGCCAAGAAAGGTCTTAAAGGTGAAGCTGATCGTTTCATTGGTACAAAAATGCCCAAACATTTATTCGCTGGAAAACGAGGAGTCGGAAAGAATGATAGAAGATAATTTCATAATTTTTCACGATGCAATTGTTGGGCGCTACTATACTTATAATTTTAGATTAATAAAAATAAATGAATTCTTGATGTAGTTCTATAAGTATTACTATAAATTTATTATAAAAAATTATAATGACTCAAAATGAATATAAACCCCAATAGCCAGTTGCCAGCAGATTGACGTTAATCTATCGACGCAGTTTGTTTTCAATCTGCACCGCAGATTGGTGTCAGATTGGCTCCAAAATATGCAATGCCGAAATTGTTGTCGATCTGCAGCGATTTTCAGACCTTTTTACCGACATCTAACCTCTTTGATCTAACGATAAAAATATTTTAACGCCAACTAGTATCTAACTTTGATATTAAAAGTTGACACCAATCTGAAGGCAGATTGCCTGCAAAATTTTCGCAGTGCAACTTTTGCAGCCAATCTGACGTCAATCTGCGGTGCAGATTGACAACAAACTGCGTCAGTAGTTTGATGTCAATGTGACAGCAAAGTCTGAAAAATCATGTTTTGCAGTCAACTTGACTGCAGTTTGACAGCATTCTCTGCGTAGCACATTTTGCATTGCAGGCATGGTTATTGGGGAATCTTTAATACTAGGATATATTTAGTTGAGATTTGAAATGATAATTCAACATCATATAATTACTGAATAATAAATGTAAACAATGACTTTGTTGATAACTTGCCGACCGATTTGATGCCGATAGCAGCTCCCTCTTCATTTTCAGAGATTTAGACGATATCAAAACAACCTATAGTAAGTTTACATGAATTTTAACTCGCACTATGCTTGTAGTGCCAGTACTGTCAGTGTGTATTCATTGCTTTTAGGAGACTGTTTGATTACATCAAAAATATGAGTTAATGCAATCTTTTTTCTTTCGATTTGTGCCTCTTTGAAACAGTGATTGGATTATAATATTGCAATTCTGTTGACAGAAAAAGAAGAGTCATTTTTATAGATATGATATGAGAAATGACAATAATACATTGGAACGAAAATAATTTTATGAATTCTTATCAAAATTGATAGAATTCCCGATGTTTATTTATGCTCAGAATGTATTTAGGCAACATCAGTATCTGAAAGCAAATATTAGAAAATTGATATATGATACAGAAGTGGATTGAATGTAACTTCAGTCTCTTGAAAATTTATGAATACTCAAAAATGATGAATTTATTCATTTCTCTTTTTCGTTTATTGATTACAGATTAGAAGGACAAAAATAAAATAAACAAAATGAAAGTTTTCAAATTAATTGTTCATCAGAAGAATTTTAGCGGAGAGGATTTAATCATCAATCCCAAAGATTATCCTGGAATAAAGATTGGCGATGTTGTAGAAATATATCACCCTGAAGATGAATTCAGTAGATTATTGTTACAAGTTACAACTTTCAAAGAAGATCTTCAAGGACGAGAAACAATTAGTATAGAAAATAACGTTGCCACAATGTTCCAACTAAGAACATTTGCTGATGTTTATATGAATATAGTAAATCCAGAAAATGTGGCTTTGGATTCAGTTGAACTTACATTTAAAGATCAATATCTGGGACGTAGTGAAATGTGGCGACTTAAAAATAGTTTGGTAAACAAAAAACTAGATCATTAATTTAATTTAACCCATTTGCATCATTGCGCGGAATATTCCGCGAACCGCGACCAATATACTATCACCAAGGGCGGAATAATCCGCGATTTTCCATTGTTTTCTACTGTCGCTGATGTTTCAAAGTGAAAACTTAAGTAGGGCGATGATGTATATGGGTTAAATATGTACAACCATTTTAATTTCATATATTTTATTAGGTAAATACTTGTGTTTATATGAATAAAAAAGTAGAATTTTGTGGTGGAAGCATTAGATGTCAAGTGTATGAAATGTGGTCGCAAGGTGATAGAGTTGCTTGTGGCGTTATAACAGATGATACTAAGGTTGATTTTATATATCCCTATAATAACTCTATTGTATATTATAATTGGAAATTAAATATTAATATTAAATATTCTTCTTAGGTTGTATTTAGATCCTCAACTAGTATGGTTTATTTGTTTATACAAATGAGTTCTGAAATGTGGGATTTTGATATTCATGGTGATTTATATTTTGAAAAAGCCGTGAATGGATTCCTTGCAGATCTCTTTCAAAAATGGAGAAAAAATGGAAGTAATCATGAGATTACAATAGTGCTATTTTCAAGAACTTTTTATAATGCAACTAGTTTAGAAGAGTTTCCAAAGCACATGCGAGATTGTTTACAGCATGATTATAGAGGTCGATTTTATGAAGATTTTTATAGAGTAGCTATACAGAATGAGCGATTTGATGATTGGAGCAATGTATTAGTACAGCTAAGAAAACTCTTTACTGATTATCAAAAAATAGTTCTGGAGTATCATCGAAAACCAGGAGTATCTATGCCAAAAGCTGTAAATTCTACAGCTGCACAAGGAAATTTTCTGGAAGTATTAAATATGTCATTAAATGGTGATTATTAGTTATAAAACTTGCTGAATTCCAGAAATATATTATTTTAATTTTATTTAACCTTAGTTTTCGAGAAACACTACTTGGATCGTAGTTTTGACAGAACTGGTCAATTATCAGTAGTAATTACTCCTGGTGTTGGAGTTTTCGAAGTAGATAGAGAATTAACTAACGTCACAAAACAAAGAATAATTGACAATGGCGTGGGAAGTGATTTAGTTTGTGTTGGTGAACAACCACTTCATGCTGTGCCTCTACTAAAGGTATTTTTTGTGAAATAGTTTTTAATTATAAAATTGTATCATTTTTTATAATTTTAGTTCCACAATAAAGATGCATCTATGAACGTGCCAGATGATTACAGTATGCCTCATTGGATAAATTTGAGCTTTTATTCAACAAATAAAAAGATTCCGTATTCCAATTTCATACCGCGTATAAAATTACCTCAAAGAGTAGAGAAGCAGCAGTTGGAATCAGAAAAACTGAATAACAAAACCAAACTTTTACAAGAAGAACCAAGAGATTGTTTGCCTAATAGCTTGTTTGATTATGATGCTTACGATGCGCAAGTGTTTCAGTTACCCCCTGCTCGTACTGCAAGGTAATAAGATAAAAAAATTCTATTGCTTATTTTATACTCTATATGCTTTTTTTAAACAGTTTACAAAGGGTTAATACTAGAACAAAGAAAACAAGTGTGGCCAGTATTGAAACTCATAATAATTCTCATTTACTGAAACTCTTGAAACGTAAGATGTCCGATCCTGACATTTATCATCCGCTATCAGACGCGCATTCTTCTCCAGTAGTTGCAGCAAGAAGTGCAGCAATTTCTATACCGAACAGACACGATGACACTTCTGAACCGAATGGAGAAAATAATAGTAAGTGATGTTCTGAAAGAATTTTTTTTTAAACGAATCAAAAAATATCCATTAAATATTTATATTTTTAGTCTCCAGAACATCAATAAAAAGTGATGTAACCGATTCTGAAGTATCACCACCATTTAGGCCGGTAGTAGGAAGTGCTGGGAGTCCAACAAACTCAATTACTCAACCAACTAGTATAATAAGACCAAGCAGAGGTCTTATAAATCCTTTTGATCCTTCTCACGTCACTATCAAACTTACTAGTAACAGACGAAGATGGACACATATTTTTCCAAAAGGTCCCACTGGTGTACTCATCCAGCAACACCACTATCAGGCTATCCCTACAAATTCTCGTTCCGAACACTACAATGATTCGGTTTCTGCTCTAAGTGGATCGCCAATAGATCATCACGTATCGAGTAGTACAAATTTAATGTCGCGATCAGTGTCTCAGGCAGGACTGCACGATCGTAAGTACTATAGTTACAATAAACAAAGAAAACTTATTAATTAAAAATTTTACATAACTCTTGTAGATACTAAGAGCAGGCCGAAATTAAATCTTCAATTATCGACCGGTGAAAAGAGTAATTATATTGGAACATCTACAGCGAGTAAAACGCTCTTATGGGGTGCAACAGGAGAACAAGAATGGACTCCTGCCCTCACGACAGGTTTGATTTTGTGTCATTGATTGTAAGATTAAATAATAAGAAAAAAAATACAGTGTCATTCTGGGTGAAGAGCTGCTATAAAAACTTATAGCTATTAATGATATTGAAATAATATGAATAATATTTGCGATATCCGTCTTGAAACTGATAATATAAATAACTATCATTTTGAGCAATTCATTCGAGAGTCACAATGATAATTTTTTAATTCATTTTGAAGATACATATTCTTATTCTTCTGCATCATTGAATCATGCGTATGAATAATGTTATTACATTTATTTCCATGCTGTGGTACGTCTAATTGGGATACAACACTGGACGTATTGATGCGTGTATGATGTGCAACTATGATGTCACATTAAACAGCTCTCATAGGTTAGCGCCATACATTACAAAAGATTGTTTCAGTTATGGTATATATTTAGTACAAGGGTTCAAAACCAAGAGAATAATTTTTTAGTCAAAATTGTGTCTTGTTGCTTCTCTCTTCATTATACTACTTTTAGCATGTATTGTATGTATGCATTGACAATGTTCAGTTATTCAAAGCTTTTTACGTTTATTATTTGCGTTTTGTAGATTGTGTTAGAATAATCTTTTGCTTCGTTGCTACGTTAGTATTTTATCAAGTTACTATTGTTTTTATGAATTAGTATTTTCTTCTCTGTGTTGTTATTCTCATGATCTTCAGCTTATCACTATGTAAACACACAAATATTGTATGCAGTTCTATTTTTTCGTTACGTTGCACTTCATTTTTTCACACTATTCTAATAATTTCAATTCATATTTTCTGAACAAATGTAGTAAGTTGATTTATATTTAATTTATCATCTCCATCATAATTAAACCCTTTGATACATTTTTGAACTTTACAGGTATTGTTTATTTTTAATTTATTCTTCAGCATAAATCTCTGCTATTATGTATGAACTAACAGTAATTAATTATAGCATAATTTATCGATATTTGTTTAAGCACTAGTAGTATCTTCACTCTGACACAAAAGTAATGGAAAACGGGTAACTTAGTAAATTGAAATGTAGTATATGTTATTAATAATTAAAATGGGATTTACATAGTATATTAATGTACTTGTAAAATTCTTTACTCGGTCGGATTTAAATATTACCACGTTGAAATTTTGTTTAAAATTTGATTAGGTGTGGATTGGAAGTCTCTCACTATACCAGCTTGCCTGCCGATCACTACTGATTATTTTCCGGATAAAAGAAGTCTACAAAACGACTATCTAGTATCGGATTATAATTTATTGCCAGACGATGTGAACGCAGATTTCGCCCAACAGCGTGCTATTTACAAAAAACCATTAACAACAGCCGAAGTTTTTAAAGAGCTAGTATCTCAACGTCTAGCACAAGTAAGTTTCAAAACATAATTTCGAATACGTGTATGCTGAAGAATGATTTTATGCTATTCTTCATCAAGGGGTTTCAACTGATAATTATACCTCCGACCAATAAAAATCAAAGCAATACACCTGGGAGTTCAGCAGCTCCTTCTATCAGCACTGTAATGAGAGGACGGCAGTCTGAATCGGAACCAAAAGAAGAATATCTACTTAGTATTGGAAGAATTTTTCATAAAATTTCACTCTTTGATAATTCCATAACTGTTACGAGATACAGACCACGGTAGGTACTCAAAGTTTTTACTAAAAAAAAATGTAAACGAAATTACATTTGTTGACAGACATCCATATCCTCCATTCGACATTCGTTATCAATATCGATTCCATGCTCCACATCACGATACTTATGAAGTGTCACGGGTAGCGTTTACAACGGAGAAACTGGAAAATTACAATTGGAATTACTTGGATCATTACATATGTACCCGGGGTCATACCGATTTTGCTTTAGTAGAAGTGTGTATTTAATTAATTTAAACAAATTCATTATAATAGCTTAGAGTTCTTAAATTAATGATTAATTTTTTTTAGGCATTGAAATATTGGCGATTCCGAGTTTTTCTTCTTCCGTCAAACAATCCAGCCACTCGTGCGATCCTCGAACATTCACCAAGATGCGATATTTATACACTGCCGTCATCAAACGAACAGGCTTGTTTGATGAATGGTTTTCTCCGATTCATCGAAGGGTGGTTAAATAAAATACGGCGTCCAAATCCTAACAAAAATTGGGTAAATCTATATATAAAATTGATTACGTATTGAGATTTAATTTACGTAAATTAATGAGATTAAATATAGAAATACCGTTACTAAATTATCAACATTTTTTATAGCGTAAAATATTTAGTTCAACGTGGCAGAATAATTTTATTGGCTATACGATTTTTTTCTAAATTGATGACCGATGAGATTACTTTATGTTTGCCTTGTAATCACAACGTACTCCCGTCAACATTTGATATTATGTGATTTTAGTTTGCGTTTAGTTCTACTATTTTTTTGTTAAATGCATTTGAATGAGCATGACCAAATTTGTAATTGCTAAATTGATTTTAATGCTTTATTAATTTTGTTTTGCGTTATCTATTGAATTTGATTAGTATAACATGTATTTTTCAAGCATATATAATCCGAACGTAATATAATAATTTTTTGTATATTAATGCTATTTCGTAGTTGCTATTGTTGCAGTTAATATGCCATTGCATTACAGTAGATACAGCTAAGACACAGCAAACATCAAATGATACAATATCTGATGCACGGCCTATTAATTTATGTTAAAGTTTATCAATTGTACCAAATTATTATTTAGCCGGTATCGAAAATATTCTTCGTATAATCTTATTGCACAATGATGCGATCGTTCCTGAATATTATATACAGAGAATACTATTTATAACAATATTTTTGATTGTAAATATCGATAAACTGACAAAATATTTGAAATGTTAGAGCAGGCAGGGGTATTTAGCATGATATGTTTCAGAGCCCAACAGCTCTAGGCGGTGTTCCCCCAAGAGATCCTGCCTCTCATTTGACCAGACGCAGGCACAGCACGAGCCTGATTTTCCTCACTAACCAGGTATATCCCCTGCTGTAGTGACATTTTCTTACTATTTAATTAGCAACGAAACGTTATCAATTCAGGCTTTCTACTATTTATTCTAATCAGGACGATCGGGAAAGAAATTTGTAAAATAATATTACATCGTGCATATCGACACTTTATTCTAATCACCAATTATCAAGAACTCTTAGGTGTAACGAAACACACTGAATGCTTATTTAACTAGTATTTAGTCGAACAGCTTCTATGAAGTATTTAACAATCATTATCGTGATCGTGCTTGATATTTGCCTTGATTGTGCATCCATAAACAAGCAAGCTTTTTCATAATCTGTCATACTCACTGTTTAAGTCGTATTTTTCACTTGTGTGATAAACGAATAATTTTCATGAGTTTCATTATAATTTTAACAATGCAATCATATATTCATTCATTTACATTATCTTCAATTATCCATACTTTTCATCATAATTTACAGACTACACTTGTCGGCAGCTCTCCCTTCAGGGAGCGACTTGGCAGTAATCGTCTACCAGAGAAACCAAGACCAAGGTTCGAAAAAAAAAAAACATTTGACATTGTTGCTTACTACTAACCCATTTTCGTAGTAGCGTTATAATTTTTTTTACAGTGAATGGTTTTTTATAGGCGTTCTATTTTTTGCTTGGTTTTTGTATAAGGAAAACTGAAATTCTCGCACTATATTCATTACAGGGTATCCTTTTTTTTATAAACCAGTTCATATAATGCATATCGATTAATATTTAACAGGCATGCAGTGGTGGACTATGTAAACTAGTATTTATACACAACACATTTATAACAGTAATTATTTTGTAAAAATTATAGTGAAAATTTGTATTGTTTTGTATCCCGAATCAAACGTTTATAAGTCTATTTTCCTGAATTTCTAAACGAAATATGCTTTTATTGTGAATGACTTGTGCAAATAATTTGATGTTTGTTTGATCCTTAACTCACGCTTATTTAAAAAAAGTTTTACTACTTGTTTAATAACAATAATTCAATAATTTTTTTTATGAATTAACTATTTGTGAAATATATTAATCTTTCAGCTTCGTGTAATTTTTCATGATTTGATAATTGTTTCGGAGCATTTTTATAATGATTAATTTTACGAACAATTGATTGCTTTCCAATAAGTATAACAAGTTTTCGGTGATTTTTACACTTTGGATAATTGGTGAAAGTATTTGAGAGTATTGATAGTGAATGAGGGTGTGACGGGGTTCTTTGTACAGGAGAGGATTGTAGTGAATACCGCTGCAGTTGCTCGCACGAGCCTCGACACTCCTCGTCACATATCAGGCAGGTTGGTTAAAAATCTATCTTGTTACACAAAATAATTATGACTATATCATTTCATTATTTTACTACAGAATAAGCACCGTTCAAAATTTTCCGTACATTTCAAAATGTAAAAATCGTAAAACGATTCTATTACGTGAATAATATTTGTACAGCACTATTTTTTCAATGTTGATTTTCGCTACAGCATCTGATTGAATGCTTTGTATTGCCTAATCTTTAAAACAGTTAAAAAATTATATTAGCTTTTTGCGGTGCTTACATCATTGAGTATTCATTCACTGAATTATTTATTTATTGATTGAGCAATATTGAATTCAGATCGGGATCGAAAGTGATGGATAGAGGAAGAGTTTCGCCTGCCAGTGAAGCAGTATTACCCCTAGCACTTGAGCAACCTCAGCAGGATCATTTCGAATTGAATGACGATAAGTATGTACATATATTTGATTTTCCATTCTTGATCCTATCTTTAATTTATTTATTATATTTTTAGCGTCAGTACGGAGTTGACGAAGTTAAAGAGTAATGCGCAAAATTCAGAAATATTAGATGCTATGAAACATCCGCAAAACGGTGTTGGGTTCTTAACACAACACCCTTCACTTCCAAGTCAAACATTCGTTAGCGCTGACGCAGTTCAGTGGCTAAATAATCACATAGAGGGTGGCATTACAGTAGACAACGCTATTGACATGATGAATGTATAGTATCATTTACTCAAAAAAATTATTATTATAAAAGATTTTAATTTTAAAATCTTAATTTTTAGAGTATGATTCAAGAAAAACTAATATGCCACGCGTCCGGTGATTTTTCTAAGCCATTCATTCTAGGATTCTACTTATATCATATAGTTCAAGATAAAGAAAATCAAAAAGGTAAAAAATAAAATTATATCATCAACATCCAGAGATGTTAAAATTGAAAAATTTTAGCAGCAGATTATTCACCTCCTTTGGGAGATCTTCAAAGTTTTGAGAATGAATGGGTGGAGGTTGAGATGAGAGCACCGAAAAGTTGGTGTGAGCCGTCTGCAACAACGAATTCAACGATTTCGACATCAATAACCATTCCAAGCTGTGATATTATAGACGAATCTAGTGTTCCTCCTTTTTTAAGAGACGAAATTGACTTAACGATGGTTGATGACAGGGACTGGAGAGGTAACTTTCAGCAATCTAATAAGAGAAACGAATTATTGAGCGATCTATTCACGTTTTTTTATTGCAGTACCGCCACATAAGCATACTCACTTAGATATAGATGTAAATAATAAAAGCGATCGTATAGAGTGGGGTCATCTAAGGTACCAGTCTATATTCAAACCAGACCATTCTTATGAATTAGTAGTACAATGGGTTGCTTCGTCGGGGAGTATAGTAGCAGATCTGGTGAGTAATTCATTTGTTTTGCACTTCTTATCGATTGGGTCAAGAAAAAATAACGATTGTTTTTTCAGTTATTTGGATGGCAACGAAAAGCTCAAATGTGTGGTATTCAGATGGTGCCAATTCCAAGCGATTTACTTGCGCTGCCTTACACATTTAAGAGTGATCCACTTCGGGGACCTATCTTTATACCTCTTGATACTGAATGCTTGATGAATAATAAGCGTTATCTTTTCGAAGGTTGAACTGGTTATATTGCTAATAGCTAAAATTGAAAATTCCCACGCTGATATATTTTTTTTTTATATATTGTACGAATATTGCAGAATTCCGAGAAGAGTCTTACACACATAGGTTATTCCTTTTTCAAGAAGCTATTCTGCAACGTTTTGGATTTGTACCATGCCTAGCTGAAAGCAACGAAAATGGTCACCAATATGTTCATGTTACTGGTAATGCTTTCATACTTATACCGTCAACTGTCAGTTCGAAGCCTAGACCACGAACGGGTACTAACATTGTGAGACGAAGTGTTGGACAAAAAACATATCCAAGAATACACCCAGATCAACCGAGTCCACACGAAGCATACATCACCAGACACGTGAGCGGGAAGAGTAAAGACGACTACTGCATGGGTCGAAGAGTAAGAAATATAAACATTACATATAATAATAAGAATATTTCAAATGTTATATTAAACTGCGATGATTTTAGATGGGATTTTTATGGTCTTGGAATCACATGGTCAGTCGTAAATGGAAATCGTTGTCAACGTCAGCAGGAGATGAATTGTTTCAAAGAAAAATTATTCAAGATTTTAGACATTTTTGTTCTAACGGTGACAATAGACTTAAGCAATTTTGGGAAACTTGTTGGGAACTGAAAGAAAAAACATGTACAAGAATAAAACAGTAAATTCGATTATGTATATATAAACTGTTGCGAAAAATATTGATGGAAACTATTTTACTTGCTAGAAACCAAAATATTTTATTCTTTGTAATTAAATTATAATATAACAATATTACTTTCTGTTTTTTGATTCACAAAATTTAAAACAAAAATCTTTTACTTCAAAATCGTATTTATTCACCCAGAATAGCCTTATTTATCATGTTAATAAGTATATTAATCATATCTTTTTATATATACGTCGTCAAATGAAAGCAGAATTTTCATCTAAATCTATTAATTTTATTATAATAAAATATATTTATTTTATATTAGAAACGAATAAACAGTCTTTAGTGCAAAATATATAATTAACGAAAAAAAAACAGAAATTATAAATTTCTCTACTGCTTTACTAATCACACTACAAAGAGAATATATTATTTCATTTAATATGTGCCAAGCACAATTAAAAACTGTTAATCAAAATTCCCTATTATTTATATTCAATATATCATACGAATTTCCATTGACTTGTAAATCATAGAGTTGCAAATCAAAACCAGAATAAAATTATATTCTACAATTAATTTACCAACAGTGATTGATTGATAAGACAAATAAACACATCTTATAAAAGTGTCATATCAGTAATATAATTGTGAGCATATTAATTTTTTACAGTAACTTATCTCAATACGTTGGTTTTGATGGCGGTGTTGCAAAAAACTTCTTCTTTCGTCTTGAGAATGTCCGACTGTGAAGTCCCATTCATAAAAAAAAGTGCAAAGTTAAAAAAAGTCCTATTTTATCTCTTTTTACTTTTTTTCTTGCAAAATTTTTTCAATGGATTTACTGACCTGGACGTTAGAGGAGTATGTAATATTCCTCGAGAAGTCGTCCGTTTCAATAAAGACTCTGTTGATGGTGTATGTCTCAAATCACTCAGTTTTGGAGTTCTTACAGCTTCCAGAGGAGTATTAACAAAATTCGCCCAGTAATCAGAAGGAATGTTCAATAAAGCTTCTACAATCTGAATAAAAAAGTTTGAATATAAATATAAACAAATTTCAGTTACTTTTAAAATAAATTCAGAAAATGAAAAATTTTACTCACTGCAATCTGATTTTTCGTCTCAGTCAACATAGATGTAGGTGAATGATCTATCATGCTATAACCAACCAATGTGGGTCCAAATACTTTGGCTAAATTACTAATTGGCATTTTACAATCCGGGCTGTTGGAAACTCTTTGTAAATGTAACATCAGGAAGGCGAGCGTGTCTCTGTTGGGCTGTGGAAGTTCTGAAATTGCTTGGTAAAGAGCTTTCTCGGCTTCGTCTTTATTGACGATGTTTGCGGCACGAACGAAATCTGCCCATAGTCCTACTGTTATTAAAGGTTCCCTCAGTGACCTAAAAATTATATTTATTTAAAAATGATTAAATAAAAAAAAATTCATTGCAATTACAATTTTTATCAGAGTTACAAACTTACCTGAGAAAATCTTTTAATGTCGAACAGATGGTAGCTACATCAACTTCAGATAAGTTTGGCACACCTTTACCCTTCAAGAATTTTTCTTTGAGTGTTTTCACATCAGCAGTTAAACCATTGGATCTGTATAATCCCTGTTCATTCAAACCACGCAATTCAACTTCATTAATACAGTGTACCACTAAAGATGGTACCATTGGCGGGACCATTGGTGTGTAATCCGCAATAGTGCCCTAAAAAGTAATTTTAAAATATTATTTAGTACATTATTTTCATAATTTAAATAAAAAATTCCAATAAACATATAGTTACTTACTACTACACCACGCAATGTAGGTGTATTTCCTGTTGGAACACAAGGAAGAGGTACTAACTCTTTACATTCAGAGTGTGTTGTACTTCTACATTCTCTACATTTCAATGCAATCTTTCCAAATCGAATCCTAAGTTTAAAAACAATATTTTTAATAACACAAATTGAACTTTTCAGTATAAGATGTTGTAAACTCACCTCTTTCCACAAGGTGTACATACTTCAGGTTTCAGTATAGTTTTTGGAACAAAGTTATGAGATCTACCTGCTTTATTACTCATTGTAAATGCTCCAATCTTTGGACTTGGTTTACAACCATTATCAAAATCAGATTCTGATGTAATAATTTCTGCTTTGGGTGCAGATGGCTGAAACTATATTAGTTGATTAAAATAAATATGAACTTATCATGACTACATACATTTAAATTATTAAAAATACCTCATCATCAATTGGCAATTTATTCAAATCGAGTTCAGCTAATTTCGAACGATGATTATCACTACTCTTACGTCTCTTTTTGGAACTCTGTGATTGCTCATGGACATTTGTATTCTCATCTGCAGGTACTGCCTCAATTACTGACGATGCTGTAATTGCACCTTCTTTTGGCACTACCACAGTTGTCGTAGCTACTATTCTGTCTGAACCATTTAATTCTGCAACTTTATGGGTTGTACTTCGACGTTTTCTAAATGTGTATTCTCCACTAGGTCTATGCTCCTTCCATTCTCGTTTCTTTTGGTTTTGTTGAATGAATACACTGGTATCTAAATCGTCTTCTGATTTGGAAAAACAACTCAAATCGCTTAAAATAGAACCAGTAGAGTCCAGCTCTGTAATTGTATTGAGTCTAAAAAATTAAAATCGTGTATTTAAGATAAAAGAATTTTTTTCATATAAAGCTTACTCACTTGTCATTTCCATGAATTTCTTTCGAATGTCTGGTACTGTAACGACCATTTAATGTGGTATTGTTAAGAAATTGCAGTTTTTCTCTAGTTTCATCATTGAGATTCCTGCCACCATCGTTAAACAAAAGATCTCTTGCCATTGCAATTTGTTTTTCCTGTTATACAAAAAAAAATTAATAACACTTGTTCACAAATTGTATTACATTACAATCAAATATAGCTACCAGAGAAGTTCTTTGCTCTTCGACTAGACGACGTTTTTTCTTTTCTTCATCGAGTAATCTCCGAGCATGACTGAGTTTTCTTTCCAAATCAGCAGCTTCATGGTGAGCCTTTTCGAGTGCAGAATGCAGACGTTGACATTCCTGAACCGAAGCCAGCCATTTCTGTCTTGTTTCTTCTTGGTTTATAGCAAATTGCAAGAATTCTACAAACAAAAAAACATTCAGTTTATTTGTTCACTAAGATGGACAGAGAATATTAACACTTCCTACCTTCATCACATGCTCCATTTATTAATACATTAGCACACCTAACCAGTTCATCGTGACTTGCCAATACCGATAACGACGACATGATTAATTTCTTTTTAAAAATATCCTGTTAAAACAAAATGTTCTTTGCTTTTCTGCAAAAATTTCAGCTTGAATGAACTTGAATCACGTTCTTACTCCAATACGATATCGACACTCTGTTCGTACACTTTCACTTCAATATCTCTTAAAAACACAAGACTTCACCTAATCGTCCGAGCTAATGCAACTTACTGCTCAGCATTTTCGCTGGAATGAAAAAGTATCCGTATTTAGAGGTAGTAAGTGACATTGCGCCTCGGAGTTCTTGGACGATTCTATCACCGGTTTGCACAAACCGTTGTTTGAACCAACAGTCACTTTCACGATGCGTTTGAATTCGACCAATGAGAGGCCTTGCTAAGTAAGGTTAGTGTGTGTCACGAGGTTTATGATGCCAAACGCAGAGGGAGCTAGTTTGAATACATATATAAACAATGTCTGGACACCGCTGTGTTATTTCATTTTTACCTGTTCGAAACAAGACCTTTTCTTAAGAATTTTCAGAGTATTTGAGTAAATCTGTTCCAATTCAATACAAAGCTTCACTTTTCTCAGATTATCAAGATTTGTACCCGGACAAGAATCCTGTAGTTATTCTTTCATTTTGTAAATCCATGAACTCGTTTTTAAAACTGGAAAAACTTTCACATGTTTTTAACCTCGATTATTTTTTATTTTAGCGTTCAAAATGTTCGGTACTCCAATTGATATCCACGAGTACGCTTGGGTTTAATTAAATGCACGATTTCCGATAAAATCGAAACCTAACGTTGTTTTAATAAAATCGCACGATGTGTTCGAGATTAAAGCTGCGATTTGATGAAAGCGATAAGCATTGTGTCGTTTTTAATGGCACCGAAATGAAATGTAGCGTGGCAATGAACCACTCCTGTGCCGGATTTCGGGGTGAAACGAGGTTGGGTGAGATGTAAAACTGAACGGTAACTGTAGATTTAGAGGAGGGGCTTGAACTTTGTAAACTCGTTTCGGCAACCTTCGTATTAAAGGGTAAGTACTGGCATGGTGCTACGGATAGTACGGTTTCCATGTCAAGTAAATCTGATTACATGTTCTTTAATATTTGTTATTATTTTGCTGGTTATAATCCTATTATTATTATTATTTTGTTTTTTTCTTTACAGTGGGACTGAATCATAAATATTAAAGATAAAAGTTTGGGCCACAGAGAGTTTAAAAATTAATTTTTCTCTCGGTAATTCATAATGACGGAAATAATCGATCAAGCGTTCATCCCGGATCTCTTTCCATCGGATAAGCAACGTGTATCGCAAAAATTAGTCGATAAACGGATATCTGTGAATCAGCACCGGCGAGCTCGGGCGATGTGCCAAAATCTCTCATCCTCTTCAACTTCCCAACTCCGTGTAAATTACCTCTCGAAACAAAATTCGATCAAAAAAGCAAATCGCTCCAGCGAATCTCCTGCGAACAAAAAAAAAATCGCAACACGAGTATTTTTATCGCGTATCCGCTTATCGAGGAAGGATACTTGTTATCACGAGCGATACGCGCAGAACATACGGAATATCATTAAGTCGATGAACGATAACGCGATCATCGCGCATCCTCCCTTCCGTTTATGTCGTGAACGTGCGAAAGAAGCTCAATAAAAATATTGTAGACGTTTACACCCATCTAAAGCTGGCAAAGAGGTAAGATTTTTTATACATTCATTGGTCGGTAGAATAAAGTAAAGTATAAATAAACCGTATAAATAAATTTTAATTTCAGGAAAAGAATTGACCATGCAGATTCACAGTCAACTATAATCAACCTAAGAAAAATAGTTACAATACTCCTTTAAGGATTATCAGCAATATAATGAGTCATTATAATTTTATTTAAATACTTTAGTAAATCAGTCATAAAATGAATTTCAAATCCCTCCCCGAGGATTTGTTTGGCAACATCGGTCCATAAAAATATTGTAGACATTTACCGCGCGAGATGGCACCGATCGGGGTCGTACGCTCGTATCGATGTCCCTTTGTCTCGTATTTTTTATCGCTACCCTATTGTAATTCGCGCCGATTTGTTCGCTTCCGGGGGGCGCGTATCGGGAGAGCGTTTTGCGCGGGACAAAATCGAGCGCGAATCGCGTGGGACGGGGAGGAGGAGGAGGGAAAAGAACACGCGATACGTATTCCGCTCGCGCGTCGAGACTGCGCGGTATCGGAAAACCTCGTCGTTCTTTTTTCATCCTTTTCCCTCTCTCGCTCTCGCGGGGGAATCGCGGAATCAGCCGCTCCTTCTCGATGCATAGATATTGAATGCCTCGCCCCCGTTGGGAGGTCTCGTCGGGAGGTAAGAATGAAAAAAACAACGGCCAATCTTCCACCCCCTCCTCCACCCCTCGCACGGGTTAAATTCTCAATGCGAAATCTCGATTTATAGTGCGCACGGACCCGTAGGAAACTAAATATTTACCGATCGTTGAAATTTTCCCGCAACCGCGATAAAATAGAGGAGAGGAAAAGTTGGCCGACGAGGTTCGACGGTTGACAGTCTGCTGCGTGCGCTGCCATTATAGATTGACAGGCTGACGTTGGCTATGCTAGAAATAAAAATTTGTTGAAGCTAGTTGATATTTATTTGAAAATATAGAAATAAATATTTTGTTTAATGAAATTATTCAATACGAAGAAGTATTGTTTAAAATAAAATTAGGAAAAGCTTGTCAAACATTCAACATTTAATTTTTGACAGGTAGCCTGATAGTTGACATGCTGCTGCGTTCTCACTCTTCTCAACAATTTTCAACACCTCAACAGTTGAATTTTCCACCACATAACGAAAAATCGTATTCCTCGCAGTGAATTTGGATTTTAGTTCAAGCGCATAACTAATGTATGATACATTCTCTATCGCTCGTTATCTCTCTCTCTTTTCCTCGCGTTTGTCTATATCGGTCCGTTACCACGACAACGCGGCCGGCCGATAAAAATGAACAGAGAGGGCACGGGGAAAAAGGTCGAGAAAGAGAGAGACGCGGGAAAAAATTCTCGCGCTGGAATGCGCGCGTTCTGTATACGTACGCTGCGCTCGACTATTGACTTGCGGTGAAAAAAAAGAGAGACGAAAAAAAATAAAAAAAAAGGAAGCGAGAGTAGAATTCGAAAAATATCGACTGCGCGGAGCGAATGAGGCTCGACGCGAAACGAGAGAGTCTCGTTTTTACAGCCCCCGTGTGATTTCCGTGTTCTCGCGATCGCGTCAAATTTTGGCCGTCATAAATGTTTGACAATTTCAAGTCAGCCGCGGTGTAATTCTTTTACGGAATTACAAGCCTGTCAAATATTAGCTGCCAGCGGTGTTTGACAGGCTGCGGTACAATCTTGTACAAGATTCACATCACGAGCAGCTAACTTTAGACAATTTTTTTGAGGTCATCTAATTGTACATATATTTAATATTTATCAGAATATTTCATAAAGTTTATTGATTTTTATGAGATTAAATTTTTTTTAATCATATCAGACCCTGTAACATACATTTTATCAATTGATTAAATTTTCCATTAAGTCATTGGCAGATAAGTATAAAAATAATGACTTCGGTCTGACACTGTTTTCTTTTTTATTAAGCGCATATAATACAACAAGACAATACTCAGCTTACCATGCATTTAACACTGGTTGTTATTATATTACAATTTTAATAATCGTTTTATCAAATTTTCGAATTCTGGCGAGATTATTTTGTATCGACCTCGTTTCACGCAACCAGTCTGTTCGCCCCAACGGTATCGTGAAATTTACAGGAGAAGTTCGGGATCGTTTTATTCCGGAAAAGTCGAGTGTAACAAGGATCGCGAGATTGTACGAGCGAGAGGGAGAGAGAGAGAGAGAGAGAGAGAGAGAGAGAGAGAGAGAGAGAGAGAGAGCGTGTATACAATTAACGCCGAGGGGTATGACCAGCCTCGAAGATAACGTTATTTCGGCGACAATGGCAACGAGACGCGTTTACGCGGATCCGTTTGCGCGAGAGTAATTAACGGCCGGGCACGTACGTCGCGAGACAAAGCGAAAAATGGTGGAATAAAAAGAAGGAGGTTACTCTTACGGCGGACCGCGTCGCGAAATTCGTTATCAACCGGACGTGACGTCGCGTGCCGCGGCTTTCACGCGCGAGGGAATCTAAGATTGCCCGGCAATTTAGTACACAACGCAAATCGGGAAAATTCACAGCGAAAATGCGAAACGAGCTTTTCTTTTTTTTACGATCGAACCGATAACACGGGGCTATTTCTGCGAGAGGAAAAAATTGTCTTGGCGCAAATTGATAGCTGCGCACTGATAAGGATCATGATAAAGATGGGTTATCGATTTTTGCACTACTCGTTTTTTTTCGATACAAATTTTCTCGATTTTCGACGGGAAATTCGGTTTTCCGGGATTAAATGGCGGGGTGGGTATGAAAAAAAGATCGCTAACTAGTGATAAATATTAACTAGGGGTTTAATTACGTTATATGCGCGTGTAAATTACGAATATGCAAAGAATGCAATTTCGCTTTTATTCAAAACGCGTTCTCAATTTTCCGCGACGAGCGGTTAGAATGGAGCGAGAGAAAAACAGAGAGAGAGGAAATTCGGAGCTTACCGTTCTAGCAACTATTTCGCACCTGCAGCGTGTCCCACCAATTTTCGCGAAATCGCTATCGCGGAAGTTGTGATTTTCGCGCAAAAAAAAATATTCTCGCTCCGTAATAGCCGTGCATGAGTACGAGAATGATCGTGTCTATTTTCTCATAAATGGTGGAAACGGGATAATTGTTTGAGTGAGAATAATATGAAAGAAATATTAATTTTGAAATTTTTTACTGATTAGTTTCTAATGAGTCAAATTGAAATTAAAATTTTATATGAAAATTGAATTTCCAGACTATTGTATAATACACTTCTCAAAAAAATTAGTGAATATTCAAAAACTTGAAGTTTTCTCTTTAAGAGGATCAGCTGTTCGATTCGATTCAATAATTATTAGTTGAGATGAAAAATCGAGTTAATTTTTTAGAGTACTATATAATACAAGAATATAAATTTTTGTATCAACACTAGAATTTCGCAGATCACCAAATTTCAATTTTCCCCAAAATTTTCCGAAATTACCAACGCACGTTCCGATAGCTTCCCATCTCGGGGCGAGTTGCCCCAAAATTCTGAGAGGGCGTCTAAATTTTCCTGGCAAACGATCCCGAAGAATCTGCCAGAGAATTTTCCGTGGAAAACTCGTTGCCGGCGTCTCGGGTCGGTCGAAGATTCGAAACAAGGGAGAAGTTTTAATTAGGTGCACGCTCTCGCGACGTGTTTTCGACAGTCGCGGAGCGTTTCGAGGGTTGATACCCGTCGTCGGTTGGGGGCCGTTAAGACGAGACGCTATGACCCGACTGAGGGGGGTGAGGGGGGTAACCTCGGTTGCGTTTAATCACCTCGAAATTAGGATAACCCTGCGGTGGCGTCATGATTAAGCTCCGGGGGTTCCCAGACCGTACCACCTGTGATGTGGTCTCTCATAATGACGGTGGGGCTCCGGGCGAGGCGGAGGAACGCGAATGGATGAAAAACGCTCCGGGTGAGAGAATAAGGCGGCTAAGGTGGGAGCGAGAGAAGCCGCGCGAGGCGTTTACCGGCCGTCTATACTGTAATCAAAGAGCCCTGGCCGTATCGAGGACCCTCAAAGTTAAAGCTGCTACTCCTGCAACTCGGGCTTCGCCATCCTCGAGGAGTCCCGACCTCAAAATTGCCAAGCCGAGCGGCTGCGGTGCCCTATGGAACTTTGTCACCTCCGTACAATCTGCTCCGCGATAAACGCGTTACCTGTTCTTGGTTATATTTTTAATTTTTCGTCACGTTTTTTAGATAGGTTTTAAGAAAAAGGCGAACGTGGCTAGTTTTTTTCATAAATTGAAAAAATTGCTACTTTGATCTTACATTAATATACAATTCATTTTAAAACGAGTAAAAGTTTATAATAATTGTAAATGAATTATAAATAAATAATTAGGATGAAACAGTGACAAAAACTGCAAAGGTCAGTAAAAAGAGAACAAAATTATTTTAATGGAATTTATTTCCAGGCTGTTAACATGTTTTATACATCAACGTCTTTCAGTAAAGGCAGGTTTGGATGGTTGAGTAACAGTTATAACATTAGTAACTTCATCGTATTGGTATAAATCAGCTAGCTGCTGGGATTGGTCCCGACAAGCTTCCAAAATTTGAGTTCCTTATTTTCGGTCTGACAGGAAAAACGAAAAGGCGCGGTAACATAAGGCATTCCGTTAATCGTCAAAGGCGTTACGTAGTACGATAAATTGTTCTTTACATCATTGGTTTCTCACATATACCACGACACAGAGAAAAAGAATTCTTTGAATTTAATTAGAACAGCTCGAGTGAGCTTTGAAACAGTTTTAAAGACTTCAGAATTTTCTCTGAATAATAATTTTTTTCAAACAATATTTTTTTTATTTTTTAAAATATATTATATTCAAAAAAATCTTTTCCTCCATGCAAAAGCACGATCATAGATAATTTTCACAACGAATAAACACGATTACAATGCATGCACGCATGTGGGTTAAGGTTAGGCTGTCTTCGCGTCCTCGAATTCCTCGAATTTATAAACCCGGTACATCGGTGAGTATGGCTTGACCTCACCATCGCTGTCCCCGTCATCTCCCGTGGGATCATCCCTGTCCGGCTTTGAGGATCGGTATATCTGACTCTTCTCGTACAACGGTATATCTGGAAAAGACATACCTACAGTAGTGCTCAAAATTAAAACGAAGAAATGATAAAATGATAAAATAGTATCCAAAAAATTTGAACATAAATACCGAAACATTAATTAAAAAAAAAACTAAAATTCTTGCCTAAATATTGAGATTATTAAAAATTTGCAAAATAAAGTACTGAAAATGCTCAAAATTGCTGATAAAATTCTAGTGTCGATATTAAGGTCAATTCAACTATTTTTTTGCGTACTTTCACTCGACTTAAAAATCATATCTGTCAAAATACTTTTGAGCGTTACTGTATATAGATAACATCCACCCTCTCTGTAAGAGTTTCCCATGAAATTGAGTGAAAATGGAGGTTCTTTCCCTCAAGAAGCTTTTCGCTCGCGAGTACTTACGCAATTGCGAGAGCTTTTCTCTTCTCCCGATCGATCCCTCGGGAGACTCGAGGCCTGCCACGGGCCATCCTGAATTCGCTTCGGCGATGTTGTTTACCTTGCCCTCGCCGTTCTCGTAATTCGTCAACGGGATCGTACCGATCACGAGGTTGCTCCGTAGTTTGATATTTTTCTGAAACATCCTGTAGTACCACTCGCTTATGTCTACGCAGGACTCGACCTGAGGATGGGCAAAATGAACGAGATGACGGTATCGTTTTTGGTCCGTGGGAGCTCGAGGAGACTCACTTTTAGAGTGTATAAAATATTGATAATGTTGCAACAGAGGAGACCGGTGGGCGGAACGGCGGGTACATCAAAGACCACGTCGTACGCCTCGGTGTCCTTTTCGACCTCCTGTATTATTTCCACCACGATTTCTTTGTGCTTTCTCGATTTTTCCGTTGAATGGTACGTGACCACCTAGAAACGTTTTTATATCGCTATTATCGAGTTGGGGATTCAATTATGAATTTATAAAAACAGTCTAAAAATTTAAACTTTTATGGTTTAGTTTATAGCAATTTTTTAAAATTATTTTAAGCTATTTTTAAGTACTACTCAAAACAATTAAAGGGACAATTACGTTTTTCAAATTGAATCGTTTGAGTGCCCCCTTAATTGTTTTTAGTAATTTGTATTGATAAAAAAAGACAAACCTTTTTAAAGACAATTCTCAATTTTTTAATAACAATACTCGTAGGATTTTTGATGAGTATACGAATCGGTATGGTCTGGCCCGGCACGTAACCCCGAACCGGAAGCAGCATCGTCAAACTAATCGGATCGGTCTGACCCATATAGATTTTGCTCTGACTCTCGCTGACCGGCAGCTGGAAATAATCGAGTTAATTGGCGCTCCCAAATGCGAACTATTCCTTCATAAAAATTCCAATAGAGACGAATATAATTCCAGTTAGATTCTCAAAGAGAAAATTATCCCCCCCTCTGGTTCTTCTTGTTCCATTAAGCCGATACTCCGCTATTTTCGTAACGCTCATCGGAATTTCATCCGTCTCGATGCAATTTTCTTTCACGGAGCGATACCGTCGGCTGTGCGTCGGGTAATTACGAGAGGCGAGCACTCCGAGATATCTTTCCGCTCGATGGGACTCGAACAACGATAGAGTACGAATCCATAATACTCACGGGAGCCAGTGGATCCCGATTAAGGTCGAGCACGGAGACAACGGTGAATGGAATAATATTGGTGGAAAAGCGATAGATGCTGGTTACGTCTAACAATGCCCTAATCGAGTATCGAACTCGTCCGTATCGACCCTCGAAGCTGCACGGCAAATTTTCCGGAAGCGTGAGGCTGAATGGGTAAACGCCGCCTGTTATCGCTGACTTCTCTTTTCCATCTGTTCGCGAGGAAGGGTGATATGAAAATTTCTTTTTATTTTCTCTCCTCGACCGATACTCGAGCCAATTCGGACGGCTGGGTGCTCCACTCGTGACGAGAGAGAGAGAGAGAGAGAGAGAGAGAGAGAGAGAGAGAGAGAGAGAGAGAGAGAAGAGAGTCAAAACTCACCGCCCACTACGTAGATCTCCTTGTGAAGATAGCTCTCGTCTGCCGCGAATTTTCGACGAATCCCAGCGGATCGATCGGTGAAGTAAACCTGAGCCTCCCCCTTGCACTTCAGTCTAATACCTAAGTGGAGAGCGTGACCTTTACTTATTCCTCTTATTACGTACCGGTATAATCTCTTAAAGATCCTCCGATAATAGGTAGCGAAGAACGTTCTCGTTATTATGTAATTCATCGACAAATTGCCATTTATGGCCCGTTTCGACTTTCTTGGGTTTTATCCTAATCGATATTTGCAACTTGGCCTTTCGTAATTTCGTGCTCGGAGATCGAATTTTTCGAGGGAGTCTGACGTTGTATCAAGGATAGTTGAGAAGTGTGTTGAAAATGATATGGTTTGTTAATAATTCTGTTGTTGTATAGTATGAATAGTATTGTAACAACAATACTAACAATACTATGTTGTTTGTTATTGTTTGTTGTTGTTAATATTGTTGTTAGTTTGTTTTGTTCGTTATTTTTTTTTGTTTTTCATAAACATATGTAACTAGTGAAAAACAACATTGTTCCCAAGAATTCAACACAATTCTTCAACTTCCTGGCATCCAATCGTCATTGCGTAATTTCTATCGACCTCGCTGAAACATTAACCGGCTAATTCAACCGAAACTCCGTTCGCCTCAACGCGCTCTTTCTCGGAATAATTCATCCCCAGTAAATTATCAGGTCACCCGTTACGCGACGCGATCGATCTCGCATTTGGCACGCGCTCGCTGAAACTCGGATTTTTGCGTGGAGGGAACAAACGGAGGCAAACATCGCGAGAGAATAAATACGACGTCGCTTACACGACGCGCAGTTCCTTGCAACTCTTTTTTCCGTGGCCGGCACGAGCGATCACCGAGGATACATCCGTTTTTTCGATACGGATCTAACAGAACTAATTTTCCGGCACAGTTGTATCTAAAATTGAACCATCCCCTTACATACAAAAATCCTATATTCGTAATATTCCTCCGTTTCGATCGGAAAAGTAGATAATTCGAAATTAACAGAAAAAAAGTCGATAAGAAAATCTCATTTCGCGTCGGTATAGAAAAACGATATATCCGCTCACCGATGGCACTGATTGGCTCGTTCAGCTCCAGATGAATCTTCCCCGAAATTTCGTGTCCGCTGAGGAAGACGTCCTGCGGATGATCCAGAGTGAGATCGATGCTGCGAAATCCGATGCTGGAAGCGAAAAATAATCCCACACGGTGTAAAATTTCCAATGTGGATACATTTGTTTGAGAAATAGCAGCTCTCGAAATTAAAAAGTATTTTTTTTAATGATTTATGAATGCACTGAAAATGTAGAAATAAACATTTTGTTAGATGGAATAAATTATTACTTGCTAAACCATAATGCTTAAAATGAAATTAGTATTTTTAATTAAAAAAAATATTTAGTCGAATTTACATGATATTTGTTTGAATGTATGCAAATATAAATTCAACAAATTTTAATTTTCAGTTTTTTAAAGTATTTATTTTGAGAGCAGATTACTAGAGCAATTTGGTTTGATACTAGAAAATTATTTGATTTTACTATAATTTAATCCACTATATTTTTTATTTAATATTAGTTTTAGCACAGAAACGAGTCTCTGTATTATTCATACCTCTCGCGAAGAGTTTCGGCGATTTTGTGAACCGCCGGCGATTCCTCGGGCTCGTCCATCGTTTATCCGGCTCGTTGTGGAACTTTCGCTCGAGCAAAAAACAGAGAGGGGAGATATCGGTAAAACCGACAACGCTTACATTTGGTGTAAATCGTTTAACCGGTCGATCGCGAGGAGCGCGCCCTACCCTGAATTATTCCAGACGCGGCCCCTGCAACACAAAAGAGACAGCGGGGATGAACCGAGTGACGTCAGCCGTTCCTCTCTATCTCTGTCACGTGGCGGCGAATCGACACGTCGATCTGCTCGACTTTTGCGTTTCACTGGGGCGAGCCGCGATAACGCGCCGTTGTGCGTCCCGGTGCACGTAACACCCCCCGACACTCGGTGCTCCGACTTCTCGAGAAGTCGGAGAGCGAATGGAGCCCGAGACGGACAACCCCATTCAGTCGCGACACTCCTGTTTACGGGTTAAGGACGCGAGGAGTGAGCGCGCGAGAGAGAGAGAGAGAGAGAGAGAGAGAGGGGTGTTTGTTGACAAGAATCCAAAAATTGCGGCGTGTCCTGGTGAGGTGGCGCATGCGTTCATCCGATAGCCAATATCTCGGCGACAGTCCGTCGCGTGTTATGCTCGACGCACACACCCGCGTCAGCTTGGGTATATCGAGTAACACGAGCAGCACATCGATGAACGTTTCGAGTACGTAGCGAGTAACGCGAGATGCTTGTGGACGTTGTATAAGCGATATGGACTGTCGACATGGACCGTTTTGTTGTAAGGACAACATGAACATGTTGTACAGATGTTGCAAGAGATGTGGAGAGTGTGAACATCTGATATAAAGTACAAGCAATATAGAAAATTCTGATGATTGATATGAACAACAAAAGAGATGAACAATTTATATAAACAACCCTATGAATGATATGAACAACTTTAACGAGAACAACTCAACTCTATTTATCGATACCTGTTTTGTTGTAAGAACAACATGAACATGTTGTACAACAACATAAACAATCCTATAAATGAACAATTCTATCAATACAAACAATCCCAACAACATACAATATAAAAAACCCTGTTGATATTGTTCCAAATTATTTGATCAGAAATCTTGTCAGTATTTACATTTTATTTTTCAGTTCAACACTAAAACAACACTACTGAATTTTAACTTGATGTTACTATTTGTGCTGATTTCTCGTGAAAACAAATCTCGAAACGTGCAGGAAAGACAGAGAAAGATGAGAGGTTTCAACAGCGCGGGAGGTTATCGAAGAACTACCCTCAGATGCGCTTCCGTCCAGGTGGGCAATACGCCGCAGTAGCGTAACTTCGAATTTAGGACACCCCTCTTAGAAAGGTGAGCGTGTATCGATCGGTCTTTGTTGAATGAGAGTTGGCGGTACGCCCGCACCACTTACCGATCTAATTACAGGTGTAATTAGGGGGGTACGCGCGGTAAGCCAACGAGCGTCTTGAGGCCGGTCAATTTTCGCATCGCGACAATTCAAACTACCCCCTCTTCACCCCCCTCTCGCCCCTCACTTTCACCTTTCGACACAGTTCGACGCGGACCCGCAGGAAATTCCAAATCCAGCGCAATTTCGCGCAACACCTAACTGGGTATACGTCGGGATGCAAATTCATGCGACCGATATTGAACTTTACCGCGTACGCGTGTGTATTTCTATGTGTGTGGCCATGCACGAGTCACTCGATTAAGCGCCCGCATTTTACGGGGGGCGTAGCGCAAATAGAGTACCCGCTCGGGACTCGCGAGAACTTTTATCCGCGACTTTTTGCAAATATCCTCGGCACTTTGGGATTTCGCGGAGGGCGAGAAAGTTCGCGAGCGCGCGTGTAGGCGGAATTTGAAATAAAATTTTAGGTCGAGGCTCCCCGACACCGCGAATCGATATTTCCTCTGCGGACGAGCTTTTCAAAAGCGAAGCGTCTTTCGGCCCTCCGGCGATTATCGTTGCGTTCTGGATTTTGTTTCGCAGAAATTTTTCGGCTAACGAGCTCTCGGGTGAAATTTTTTCTCGGTAGAATTATTGATTTTTGCTACTTTACTTTTCTTAGCCAAAATTAGGATCGCTAATTTGAGTGTAGGTAAGAAAACCCTCTCGAGGGTATCCAGTGACGACCCTTACCGGCTCTCGTTTTACGTAACCCCGGGGTCGTTACATAACTCGATAAAAATTTCAATTTTTGATAATTCGACTTTCCCGGTTAAAGTTCGTATCGCGATAAAAGCTTTGATCCCTCGCTATAAAACGATGCACACGTTTAATCTGCTATGGGATTAACATTCGACTCATTCATCGTGCGTTTTAAATAGCCAACGGAATGCAAAGTGAATATCCGATAAACCGCGTTTATTTCGCGGGGATCGATATTTCGCGAACGAATTAAAATGAAGCGGATGAAATCATTTTTTTCGGGGGGAATATCGCGGGATGGTGGGCACGTAGCTGGGAGAAAACGAAGTTTATTACCATATGCCCTCGCGTCTTAGAAGAAACCCAGTACACGTATTCACCGAGAATTTGCGAGGACGTGTCCCGAATACGCCCGAAGTCATCGACAGCGACGAGGACGTCGGATGATGTACGATCCGGAATTCATCCGGCTTTGACGCGTCTAATTAATTTCGCACGGGGTTGTCGCGATTTGTTTTAGAAATTCAATAAATTTTCAGCTTTGTTTCCATTTTTTACGTAGAAGTCTTTGAATGTAAAATTTGTGGGACAGAGTTTAAACTCAAGAAATAATAATAAATAATTTTAATAAATTATTAAATATTAATTTTCTGCTATAATAACTAGTGTATTTGAATTTTATTATTCACTCATACCTCAGATTTTTCCTAGTTTAATGTCCTCGCAACGATCGAAGCGAGTTTCGTCGACGCGTTTTTAGCGTTCGACGTTGAATTTTTTTTTCGCGTTATCGAGAGACAGACGCACGAACGAGCAAAGGAAGCACGGGGACTCGGACTGATTTATGGCCCCGGCTCGTGCCTCGTCCACCGGGAGGGTGGAAAACAAGAAACACACGCGCGGAGCGGGTAATAATAGTTTCTTGCAGTTTCGCGTCAGTGGACAGGCGGGAAAGGGTAATCCCGAGTCCCCATAAATTCCAATGATAATAATTACGCCTCATCCTCGCAGTGACGCAGCTCGGCCTACAATTTTTTCCGAATCGACTACTCCTCTCCTCTTTCACGGTCTTCTTACTCCCTCGGCGAGGATTCCGCGTGGGAAAATTCGCGAGGGAGGCTCTTTTTTTTGGAACGAGCATCGAAATTGGCCGTTTTCCTCACTTCCAGGAGATGCAAATTGGGGAACGGTTATTGCGTTACGGTCGATGGTTGTTTAATCGCTTTATTAAGAGCCCTCGCTGTGCTCGCCGAAATCGAATCTGTGGGAATAATTTTCGGTGGAAATGTCGACTTGAGTACACTGAGGATAAAGTTGGTCGAAGTTTATGAAATGTAGAGATGAATAATCTTCTCAGAGAATATTATGAATTTCAAAATTTGTATGTTTTGCAAAATTGGATTCAATTTCTTCCAAATTTTACTATTTCGGGAAGGAATTTTCTGATAGCACCATTTCCAACGAATTATACCAGAAAGATTAGAATTTCCAGCGATTCGATTTTCGAGCTATTTCGGAGTGGAATTCGAGCGGAGAGTATAAATCGGCTCGCGACAGGTCCTCGATAATTCGGCCAAACGAGGAGAATATTCATATAATAAATTCGACTTTGCCGGCGGAATCGGGAAATGATGACGCTCATTTGTACCCCGTTTGCAAGCGTCATTTGGTAGAGTGGAAAATTAAGAGAGCTTAAAAGACACTTGACGCCGCCGACGTTAATTACGGCGAGGTCCTCCCCTCCCCTCTTCGTGTGGCATTGGTACACATTCATAAGATTCATTACGCTTGTGGGATTCAAACGAAGGGCTTGGATTGGGCATTTAGCCAACGCCTGGCACGGGAACGCCAGTGGCGCGCATTGACTCGCGTTGCTGGCGGGCTGCGAAAGCTGCCTCTACTCCGCGTAAATTGCTCTTCGAGTGGGAATAGTTTGATTTGACCTACTTCTTATCGAAACACAAGAATTCGCAAATGAGGCTTCGGGGACATTTCTGTACGGAAAATGAAAATTTGTTGAATTCACCTATTTGCACGTATGCAAATAAATACATATTTTTTTATACTGAATAATTCTATTAAACAAAATATTTATCAACAAATTATTTTCAGTGTGTATAACTTCGTCTGGAGACGAGAAATGTGCCTCAGCTTCGTCAAATTTTCAAAATTATATGTAGTTAAAAATATAGAAAATATAATTTTTCATTGTATGTATAACGAAACACGCTGATACAAAAATTCCGCATTACAAAATTCCGTTCGCATTTTCCGGGATTTTTTCTCTAACACCCGGTATAAACCGTCGAGGGTATTCGTTCTTATAGCCTATTCCAATTTTTTTTATTCCAAGCCGATTGAACATTGATTTACGGTTTCAATTTTTCCCCTACCTCGGTTCGCTTCCCTCGGGACCCGAGGTTTTTTTTACTCTCTCGCTGAGTCGTTCCCTCGCGATATACAGTATTAATACGAATCTAATGCGTGACGGCGTGCAAATACAACGAAGCAGGCGAAACTCATCGACGTGCTCGGTATGGATGCATCGACGGTATCGAGAGCGAGCGAGGTCGCGTTGCGAGGCAGTAAATCCCAAGAGTATTGTCCGCGACACAGAATACACCGCATTGCCTACCGATGTTCCTCGTGTGTATGCGTCGGGTACATACACACTGGGTGATCCATGAACCACCTGTCTACCAGCGTGTACCGGCGATCTCGTCAATTTTACACAACTATCAATATCGGACCGGTTCGTCGGCATTGCCCGTCTTCGAGGGGATTAATTTTAATGACGTCGAGGAAAGCTTCGCTCGTTGGGTAAAAAAGGATCTATGCTCTGAAATTTTGGATTTCAAACACTGAAAATACATTTCTTCTTTAAAATTTTTTCATTTTATTTCAAATAATAATGTAGGTGAGTTACATAGTCAAGGAAAGATCGTCCTTTGAGTGAAAAAGAATATATGCTGTGAAATTTTGGATTTTAAATATGAGTCCTTTTTCAAAATTTTTTCATTTTATTTTGAATAATAATGTAGGCGAGTTACATAGTCGAGGATAGTTTCGCTCTGGGTGAAAAAGGATTTTAAATATGAATACACTTCTTTTTGAAAATGTTTATAATTGATTTTAAACAATGCAAGTTACATAAAATTATGTGATATTTAAAATATAACCAGATAATGATTACAACTAATACTACTGTAATTTATTATATACAACACCGACTAGAAATCTTTTCTAGAGTACTTCATTTATTCGATCTTGGAGATACGATTTCATTAAACGTACCACGACTAGATAAATTGACAGGCCAATGCGCGTGACCGTACGATTATAACAGCGAGCCACGATTACCTGCTATTGTCTTCGTCTAATGGCTGCATGTTGGCATAATTAATAATGCATCAAGTTCCCTTCATCGTGCCGTTCCCGTGTTTCGCACCTGCCAACGTTGTTCGTCCCTGCGGGTATTATCTTACGAACTGTCGAACAAACGTTTCGAGACAGATATGCTCCTTTATTAGAATTTACAAAATATTCGCAGGTCGAAATTTTAATTATAATACAAAATATATTTATCGCCTTAATCGAAGGATCGCGATACACCGCAGTTTACAAATGTTTGAGTGGAAATTGGCGAAAACTTAGTGCACACAAGGAACGTTGTTATGTTACTACGTTCAATCTACAATCTAAGTATAAAGTAAATTTGTACTTTCTTCTTGTCAAGAGTTTTGTACTCGCAGGGAAATTTTCACATTTGATGATTTTTCGCGTTATAATTAATCTACACGGTCGAATCGATCAACGTCGAAAAGTTTATCACGTATTATATCACAGATGTTTGATTAACTTAATTATTATACCAAAACTAGAATATCGAAAATAGATGTATGTTAATTAAATGGACAGTGATTGCCCTGGCTCGTTAGAGACTCAACAACCAGGTAATTAACGCGCCACTGAAATTTCCGCATTTCCAAATTTCATCAACGCGAACTCGTCGCTGGTTTATCTCGCACGCGATTCATACAAAATCATGCATTTATGTTACATATTCTCTAATGCATTTTCAATCAAAATAGTTTGTAACCTAATGGTATTGAATTATCGAATAGCTTTGTTGATTTATACTTGAAAGTATAAAGTATTAAATAATACTCGAAAAATAATAAAAAAATATTCAATGCTTTTTTTTTACGAAAAAATTCATTTTTTATTCGTTATGTCGATCAATGCCCTTCGACGAGTAAAATATTTCGATTGATCGTCGTTCGTTTCCAGTTCTAATTCTAATCCTACATTTTCCAAATCTGGGACGTGGCACTCATCGCTCAAATACTGATTAATTGTCGAATTATTCGATTCCGTCGAGTACCTTTTCAAAATATTTTTCTTGACAGGCAGCGCTATAGTAGATTGACAGCGTGATTTCGCAATTTCATTTCTAATTTGATTTTCTCTATTCATTAATTCTGGACTGAGACACGTTTTTATTTGTTGAATAGGAGCTATCAATTCTTCATCAGATTGGTCAGAGTTGGAAACCAAACGTTGAGAAATTATGTCATCTGTTACATCGTCTTCAATCGAGTTCGGGTATAACTCGGAATCTTGCGAGTTCGATCTTTTTTGACGCATGTCAACATTTTTTCTCAAACGAATCGGTGCATAACTCGGAGAAGGAGGCTCGTAATTCATCGGAGGAACGTAATTTGGCGAAGAAGCAACGTAACTCGTGGAAGCATCCTCGTTCAACACAGGAACGTTTCTTGTCTTTTGGGTTATTTTATATTTCAAGTAAGGTGTTGTGGATCTTTTGTGAGGATGATGCTTCTCACGGTGCAAGTAAAACTGTCCTTTCGTGGGATACGTTATGCCTGGAAATGAGGACGAGGTTAATTAGATGCAACCAATAGCAAGGTTGAGAATTTTTGAAAATGAAAAAATAATTAAATTCTATATTAATTTCAATTTTAGTATTAGAGCAATTTTTTATTAATATTTTAATATTTCATTACCACAGCAGGTACGCATTTTTTCCCTCACGTAGTGAATTCTTTTTTCGTGTCGAATGACGTTGAACTTTCTATTGCTCGTATATTCACACGCCGCGCACTTGAATCCTTTTCCTACAACGCTAGCGCCACTGTTCTGTTCATTTCTGAAAGTTAATTGAACATTATGACCTCGCTAATTGGAATTACTACACGTAACATGTAATAGTATTGTCGAGAGAACAGTGGCACATAAAACATTCGCATTCATCGATAAACGTTAGACGGAAACAGTACAATGAAAGCGACACTCGTTTTTCGCACACAGATTTCGTTATAAAAATTAATTTTTCATACAAAAATTACACAATAAAGTTTTAATGATTATGAAGCTCGCACACTTTAATCCTCGAAGGATTATCCTACACGTCACAATAAGCACAAATTGGTTTAAAAAAGTTGTAAGAAATTAATTTTTATAAAATAAAATATAGTAACATTCAAATTCTAGTCGTATGTAGTTCACGCACTTTGCTCCTGTGTATACACTCATGATAATCATAATTCAGTTATTACAATTTTAGTACAAACTTTTGCACAAATTTATAAAATCGTCGATCCTTACCGAACGAAGACTGAACTCTAACTGCTCGCGAGCAGGCACATCGGAATAAATTGACAAAGGGAGTGTTCTCCTTTCCCCGCCGAGTACTCCGAGCCGACCGAGTTTTTGTTTATGCAAACACTTGAAGAAGTGCCGATCGCGGCGAACTACAAAAAGATCACAGAATGCCGCCCTTCGCTGACAATGTTGTTGCTCCTGGAATCGCTCCTCGATTCGCTATATGACACGCGCCGCTCCAATGAAAAACATTAATTTTGTAATCGAACCGAGCTCGTAGCAAATTTTATTTTATTACAAATTTCTCACAAATCGAGGATAAAAGAAAAATTCGAAATTATTAAAATATTTATACAAAACATTTTCTCTAAAATATCTTGAGTATCTCGAGAGTCGAAGGGGAGCAATTTTTATTACGCTGGGCAATCTCTAGAAGGAACAAGTCACGCGTGAGAGTCGATTTCTGGACTCGACGGGAGAAAAATAAAGCCGAGGCGTCTCGTCAGTCCCGACGTTTCCCGATGATGAAGACGGGCGAGGAGGGCGAGCTGGATGCACCGGCGCTGTAAAAACTAATCAGTGGCCAACTTCGCTCGGATTTTTTCCTCAACCCCGACGCGAGATACGGAGCGGTTCTCCGATAACTCGATTGGTTACTGTTATGACGCTCATTGCGAAATTGCCGCAATAACGCGTATTACCGTAACGCGCTTACGAGACTGCGAGGATATCGGGCCGACACGCGATCGAGTGGGGACAAAAAATTATCGAGTTCTATTTTCCGAGAAGAAAACGAGGGAGACGTTTGATCGACGATATCCTGTACGTCGAGTAGATAAAAAATGTTCCAGCGAATCGTTGAAATTGATATTTCAAAAACGCGAGAACTCTCATAGAAATTCCGTTTTAAATGAAAAACTCTGCTTCAAATTCAAAATGATGTCCGTTGTGCGTCAAACAGCGGGAAGAAAATTTAATATTAGAATTTAAATGTAAAAAATGTGAAAACTCGTAGTGGAGTTTTTTTGAATATTTTGAAAACGTTTTAAATTTGAAATGATAGTTGCACGTCAAACGGCGAGATGAAAATACTCGAGTGATGATAAAAGGCATAGAAATTTTCATCGTTGTTGAAAATTCTGTATTAACATTTGAAGTAATCGTATTCACAACAGCTTTAATACAACAAATTTAAAAGCGAGAATTCAAAGAAAATTCGTCCGAATTCGAAATTTTTCACCGGAGAATGTTTCTCATATTTTCGTAGCATTTACTCCTCTCACCCTCGTCGCTCTGTAATCGCCTCTCTCACAATGGCTGGCATTTTCGATTTTTCATTGAGGCTCGCTCGAAGTGGCACAATTACGAAGCGCCGCGGCATTTATCAAGCGCGGGCAGCGGGAAACGGTTGATTTCCCTGGCGAGTTTTTCTCTCCCTCTTCCACTTTTTTCCCTCCCCTCCTCTCCCTCTCTCTCTCTCTCTCTCTCTCTCTCTCTCTGTCTCTCTCGCACCACCGCTCGCGGTTGGCAACCCTTTCCCGATCGGGTTAACGCGTCGCTTTACGCGTGTAACGTGCCATCGCGGATTGACACACTGACGCGATACACATACGTATTTATCCTCTCGTTGTCATTCTCGTTTATCCCGCCTCTGCCTCTTTTTCATCTCGGCACTCGATAATTAATGTCTGTAAATACGCGCATCCTCCGACTCACCGATCTGATTTACAGTCGCGCTCAAAAGGGTAACGAATATTTGTAAGTAGCTCAAAAGTAGATGAATTAGATTACATTCGCTCAAAAATAAATGGAGAAGTGGGTATGAGTATTTTTGCACTGTCAAATATTTTTTTTATAAAACTTTTTCATATTGTCACTTTTTATATTATGAAATTCTGGTCCAATATTTTGACATTGACAGTTGCACTATCCTTTAATCCCAACTTGTCATTACCTCCAACATACTCAAAGGAGAAGTATGAGTATTTTTATACTGTCAAATATTGTTGTTAAAAAACTTGTTCATATTGTCTTTTTACATTAAAAAATTCTGGTCAAATATTTTTACATTGACAGTTGCGCCTCCCCCTAGTCTCGGCCTGTCATTACCTCTAAACATATACTCAAGTGACGGGTTCGAACCCGCAAGTAGAATTGGCGTTTTTATTCCGAACAATCCGTGTAATTTCCGTTCGATGGCTCGCATCATATCTCGACTCTTGTAAGGGAATCGTTTACGAGCGGTGCCCGCGACGTATTATAACCTAACGGTGCCGTAATTTAACGAGCTACCATATCGTACGTTAAATTCCGTGGTTAGCTGCTATCGGCGAACACGCGAGTTATCGCGAATTACGCTCGTTACGTATTTACGAGGAGGTGATTTAGCCCGAGTTTTCTTTTCCACCGGGATATCTTGTTTGTCTAGCCGATAAATAAATTAGCTCGTCGGCAAAAAAAAAGGAAAGTAGAGGATGATTCGCGGATGGACGAGACTTCCTGTAATCGCGACGAAAGAAATCGAGCCGTTACCTCTCGGATATATACGTCGTTCCGGAGATTTAAATTCTAATTCGAGCTCTCTCTCTCTCTCTCTCTCTCTCTCTCTCTCTCTCTCCCTCCCTCTTGGCCTCGCCCGGCCACCCCCCTCGAGCTCGCCTCCCGGTAGAATTTGTAAATTCGAGGCCGAAAGTTTTAATCGTCCATCAGGGAAGAAACGAGGAGCGCGAACTTTTCGCATAATAATTCTTTCGGCGAGTTCGCGGGAAGCCATCACCCGTCGACGGGAATCCCGAGGTGCGGCGAAAAAAGTTCCACCTTCCGCCGCAATTTATAACATAACCCGCGCGCGCGAGAGCTCGCGTACCTCGTCCTGCGATAATTTTCAACTCCGAAATACGTCTTTTTGATAATGCGAGCCGTCTCGATGAGGGAGCGCTCGCGATTAATCACAGTTGGAAAATATAGCGTTTATCAAAACGCCCGCGTGAACGGGACAGCCTGGAATACCCACAGGGGTCGTACAGTTGCGCTAAAAATTTTACTACCGACTATGGTTGTTTCAGTACTATTATTTTTTAATGCTGATAAATTATTAGATAATGAAATCTTGAAAAATCAAATTTTAACAAAATCGCTATTTGCTTTATCGATGAAGAAATTTCACTATGTTGCTAGTGAAAATTAATCTGTCCGATCAAAATTTACAATATTATAATAATCAGGACCTTTTATAATCAATAAAATTGATAAAATAATGATAAAATAGCAAATTATGTTTTAGTTTTCCAAAGTATGCTTACATTTATAAATAAATATAAGCCAATTAAAAATTCCCTAACAAAGGGTAGAAAATCGAGTTTTTAAAATTAGTTTTTAGTTTTTAATACGACCCAGAAATGTTCACAAAATAAATCTTACAGTATTGAATTTAGAGTAGCGAAAACATTAAATTTTCAAATACAATCTCATTACAAACAAATTCGAGCCAACCAGAAATTCCTCAACGAGGGGTAAAAATCGAGAACCGAGCGAGTTGGCGCGCCTGCGCGACGTCATCGGCGTTCGTGCGTGCTCGGGGACGCTCGGCCGGCTCCGGGTCCATCTTGGCGCGCAGTTCAGAGCGGAGAAAGGGAAAATGGCGAGAGCGCGCGCGTCGGGTGCACGTAGAAGGGGAACGACGTTTTGCGCGAGCGCGTAACCCACACGAGCTCGTCGTCTCCGGAGGAAGAGGACGAAGAGGGAGACTCGCACGTCGTCCGCGTGTCGTTGACAGCACCAGTCTACGTCGGCGGCTGGCGCGTCGTGCGAGACTTTCGCGCTCGTTCAGTCGAAGCCGGCATCTTGCCGCGTACAGTCGAGTTACCCGGCTCTCGTCGCGATTTTTAGTTTTCAACCCCGCGAGTGTTTCCCCCCCTCAGTGTCTGTGCTTGTTTTTCTTGTGTTGCGAGCTGTGCGAGGGATTAAGTGGGATATATACGTTCCGGTGATCGTTCGCTAAAACCGGATCGAGTGGGAGGAGAAAGGGCCCATCGTCGCATGGGATCGATCGGAGCATCGAGAAGAGGTTAGAATTTTTTCCTTTCCCGATTATCTCGAGATATCGATCCGCGGATCGAGCCGGACTGCCGCGAGTTTATCGCGAGCGAGCCTTTTGACGCGTGTCAACGTGTCCCTGATAATTTTTGCTAATCTCGGGGGATTAACATACGCTTCGTTAGATACGGATTGACACAATCGGCGTCTGTTTCGATTTGCATACCGAATATCGATTCATCGATTCTCGACGCCGGCTCCGAATGTGAATTATCGATTTTTTGCCGTCTCAAGGTTGTTTATTTTCGATTTCGAGCTTTTATTTCGTCCTGAATTCGCGCAGAAACGAATTCGGCGTGCTATGGGCGCGTGTGTCGGGTCAAGATGAACTATTTTGGCGAGGCAGCCTAGTTGCCAGTTGAGTTGACAAAGCGCATGCCGTTGCACGGCCTACATAAACAGGTGTACGAGCCAGCTGGTTGGAAAACTCTCCTCTCTCTCTCTTTCTCTTCTGCTAACGCAATGCGCCCAATCTCTTGATTCGCAAAGAGAATTCCGAGTCCATACTTGATTGCTCGAGTAACTAGAAGTAAAATAAAATGGTAACAGTAACAATTTATTTTTATAGTAAAATGTATATTAAAAATGTCACAGAAAAAATTTTATTTTGTTAGGTATGGAGAATGAACTCTCTCAGAATACTCTTAAAAACAAGTAATACTTTTCTTATCATTGCATCTGTCAGCTCTATTCAAATCCGTTTATTTACAAATGACCCAATTTAATTTGTTGGTTTTTTTTAACTGATTTATTAATATTTACTCTATTAATTACTGTGGTTGTCGTTGGTAATTAGGCTTGAAAAATGGAGCCACTTAAGAGTAAACTACTCGTTAATTATTAATTACTATATTTATGATCATACATTAATTTTTTTAAACAATTTCACTAAAACATTCACTCCACCGATTCCCCTCGAATTTTTCTCGGGTTCGAAATCAATTCACGTTCTGTAATCGTAGTGGGTGCTCAATTCGTGCGGATATCGCGGGAATACCAGCAGCCGTGTACTCGTCGCGTGTATAATATCACGCGTGACAAACGCCCCCAGTGTGCTAGGGCGAACCCGATCATTACACGCGTCTCGGTTCGTTTGTAAACGAGAGGCCCCCTTCCCTTTTCGGACCATTCCGGCAATTTGTTCGTCATTTTCGCGTGTGATTGATGGTCTCCCTCCCTCTCTCTTCCTCTTTAAACTACTCCGGAACGGTACGCTCTCTTACACTTTTCTTTTTTTCGCGTGCACTCTCGAATACAAAACGCGAATCGATCCGTCCCATCGCGTGAACTCGACGATTAAACTACCTCTCGCGTTTTTGCCGTCCTCCTTTTTAATTGAAAAATTCAGCTCCCTCCAAACGGTCAATTCTTACTTTTTACCGACACGCCGAGACTCCCCGTGTGTGTGTGTAAATAAACAAACGCGACCGACATTCGAGGCGGTCGCGTGTAGAGACTCTCGCATGCTGAAACTTATAAATATCAGTTAGCGAGGTTGTCGCTCGGATCGTTGAACGGCTCTGATAGGAAAATTGTTCGGCCGTTCAACAAGTGTACGGGTACCTCATACGACGTACAGCCAATCAGAAGTTCATTACGAACTCTAAGCTCTCCTCATTTACTCCGAAAATCCGGAAAATAAAACTTCTCGTTTCTCCTGCTGGCATGTAACGACATTGTAATTACATGGCGATTAATCTCGTGTTTCTCTCTCTCTTTCTTTCTCGGTGTTGCGTGTCCAGGTGCGTGAGCTTTCTTTTCTTTTTTTTTTTTTTAATCAGATGGGGCGACCCTCTATCATGCAACACCTGCGCTGATAGTTTTACATCGTGCTTTACGTGCACGTATTACAGCCTGTACGTGTGCATAAAGGCTCTCGCGAGAAGTGCTCGTACGTACGCAGGGTAGAGATTACACACGTACACAGCCGAGCATAGACTTCCGACATTGGCAATAGAAATGGACGTAAGAACCGTGGGGGATAAAAAGATTTGTACGTCGCGCAGTATGCCGCCCCGTGAAAAATGGTGGCGATCTCGCGAACGGGCCCGTAAAGGGTAGTCACGAAGGCAATTCTAACGACCGACGTGACTCCCACGCGCCCCGGCTTATATTGCGAAAACCGTCCGGGACCCGTTGCACCGTGTTCGTGACCTTACTCCTCGCTCGATACCGGACGACGATGGACGCGATATTCCACTTGTGTGTATGCATTCCTGGCCCCCCTCCTCGTCTCGTCAAATTGCCTGTAATTTTGTCGCAAAACGTTTATTGATGTAGGACCCCCTGGACAGAAATTTCATTTTCAGTGTTTTGTGTAATGGAAAATCAATTCTCCTGCTTGATGCGGGTTTGATTACTTGAAATTTGTTTTCAGTTCATTTTACAATTTTTTTTTTCAATATTTTTGGAATGTTAAGGAAAAAATTATCAACTTATACATATTTAACAACAAATTTTTTACGAAGTAAAGAACAATAATGTCAAATAATTAAAATTTAATAAAACAAAATTTATTAAATGTAGAAATTACTCAAAAAATATTTACGAGTAATGTAATGTGTAATATTTAACCAATATGACCATATTTTGTTTATTATCTCCTAAATAAACATTTTTACACCGCACTCATTTACATCTCAATTCTCGCGTAATTTTTACCCGATAATTATATTCATGAATCGTACGACCATACATACATAATATCCATTACCCGAATTAACTCGGAATTCAGCTACAACAGCTGATTCGCGTTAAATTCGACAGAAAATATTCAACTGCGTAGCGAATTCATTTCCCATCGTTGTGTTTTGCTTTCATTCGGCACGCCTCTGCGTATCGACGCGTGAGAGTTGCCAACTCAATCGCCTATATGACTGCATTCATATCGAGAGAGAGAGAGAGAGAGAGAGAGAGAGGGCTTATCGGCTCATGCAAACACGGTCCGCGTGCGTCGATTGCGTACACTCGATCGCATCTCAGATACACGCCGAAATTGACGTGACAATATCCCTTAGCAATCGAAAATCCGGCGTTATTGTTGCGCGGCTCCGATCGGTTCGTCGACGTCATGATTTATTAAAGCACTCCGTCACGCCGCGATAAAACTTCATTCGCCGAGTATAAACACCGGCAGCGAAATAATTTATCGCGACGTCTCAATTCTCGCTGCAAAATTTTCTCTCGACGCCGCCGAAACTCGTCTCGCGCTCGCCGCTCTCGCGCGTAACGGAGAGCCGCCGCGCGAGGAGCCTTAATAGCTCCCTCTTGAAACCGTAATTGTAATTTTTTGCTTCCCGCGAAACGCGGTAGCGTGCATCGCGCGAGAACGTATCTGTTATGGTCGTAAAGCACGATACACTCGGCGAGAAGTATGCAGATGACGCAATTAAAGCCCTCGTTTTTTTTAAAGAGCACCGATCGCTTCGGTTCTCTCCCCCGACCGGTGCGATTTTTGGTTCGGAATTGAATTAATTTCTGAGTATGATCTCAAGCTTAGTCGTTTAGATTTAATGAAATATTTCACTTATAGAAAATCTTACAAGTTAACTCAACAAGCCCGTTTTATAAATACTCGAACAGCAAAAAATTTTAAAGAATGCACTGAAAAAAAAGTATTTTTCTACCTAGAATATTTCTCCT
>NCVS01001453.1:0-18751 GCA_003055095.1 Goniozus legneri
ACAACCAATTTTTTTCATTATTTTTATGAAATGCCTCAACCTCCTTAAGAGTATTATTGTGACACCACAAGTGTAGAAAACTATTAAATTAATATTCATTTTTGTTGATTTAACCAACTTTATTGTTAATTTAATTCTACTCCACACATTCAAACTCCGTTTATTAAAATATAGTATAAAAGCTATATAGCAATACGATTATTCGCCATCTATTGGTGTAATAGTGACCTATGAATTAAAATTCAACGCTGCCGCTATCTCTATACGTAACGTGCAAACATCGATACATTTTCAATCGCGAATTTGGCCCTTTTGCTATTTAATTCCCTTTAACGGGAATGACATCGAGCAAATTGCGGATATAAGCCTTTACGGGCATTACTTTAATCTTCTGCTGCTATATATAATACGAGCTGTTCCTTTATTAATAATAATTATGTTTTTGGTTGTAACATTGTTTTAGAGTTCAATAGAGCTCCGATCGGTAGAGCAAACGAATTAAGTTAAATTAAGCCATATACGTGGATACCTCAGTTTACATAGTCACGTTCTCGTCATGGCTTCGTTTACGTGGAGTACTAAAGGAAATGTTAACCGGTTTTTGACTGATATACAAATATTTCAGTTCTTAATTGTTTTATTAGGATTATTTAATCTGTCGTTGTGTCTTTACGAAGACCAAGTGGGAAAATTTGACTGGTACGTTTCGACATTCGTACAGTATTATTGGTTATGATTTTTTGCACTGTTTGACTTGTTTCTAATATTTTTATTTTAAATATTATAGTTGAAATATCGATTTATGCTTGCTTTCCAGGAAACAAAATTATGTTGGAAAAATCAAATTTGCACATTTTGACACAGTGTCAACAGCAAAAAAAATTATTGTAGCCACAGAAGAGAATGTCATTGCTGCTTTAAATCTAAAATCAGGTAAATCAATATTCGCTATAATTGTTATTGAATTTGATTGCTAATTATTATTTGTCACATTATAATTAACCATCAATTGATAGGTGAAATTTTATGGAGGCGAGTATTGGCAAAAGGATATTCTGGGAAAATTCATGCATTAGGTGGAATCGCTGATGGAGACTTTATCAGTGTTAGTGGTAGTGTCCCTGCAATAGTACAGGCATGGGATTTAGCTACAGGACATATTCTGAATGAATGGCCAATTGCAGAACAGAATCCAGACAGGTCATTATGAAATTGTTATGATGACAAATTGTTTACTCTGATATTCCTTTATGAAAAATAAGAATATTGAATAAGTTGTAAATGTTGTTTGTAATGTTGAGGTGATTGAAACATCAATGATTCGGTTTTTTCAATCATTTTTCAGACGATTTACTCCATTTATATCTTTTACTACTTTTGGGCTGTACAATACTGACAGGTTTTATTTCCTATACTTTCACAGCACAGCCGATAGTACAGATTTTATATTTCACAAATTATAATTAAATTTACAATGAATATTTACTGTTTCTGAATTTAATGTATTTAAAAACTTAAGATCTCATTTTTCTTATCATCCACAGAATAGAAGATGTTAAATGGCATATAAAAGATGGTACGTTACATCACATTCTACCCATCTATAACAGCGGTATTGAAGTAACTTCATACGACAGTAAAACTGGAGAGAAATTGAAAACAAGAAAAGTATCAGCGCCATTTATAAATCAAGAAACTAAGTAAGATTAATGTTTAAAGTAATATTTGTCATTGATAATTCATAAATTAATTATTTATTTTCAGCTGTGTTCTGACAGCTCCATATTTGGTTTGTTTGAAAGGAGATGATTCTCCAGCCATCCTCTTTCTAGTCCATTTATTTGATACTAATATCCAACCTCAATCTGTCACTATGAACACTATTTTTGGACCAGGAGCACAAGGTCCATATCACTTGGAAGTTGTGTCTGATGGAGAACCTGTAGTATCTATTAGTGCTGATAACAATAAACGGAAACGTATTCTAATTGTGGGAAATTCACCTCTTCCAATTCAGAGAGATATTGCAGGCGATACAGTGCTTCATATTACTTCTGTTGATGATGCCAAAGTCCTCTTAGAGATAACTTACAAAAATGAAGTGAGCCTATTGATTTGAAGAAATATTCATCTCTTACATATCATATTAATTGTTTTTTTAATTATCAACTTGCAGCAAACAACAGAAATTAAGGGAGTTGATCTTTTCAAATCGACTCCAGAGTCAAGTGTATCTACAACAATTACACATTCATCATTATATTATCCTACCATAATGGCATCGATCTGTCCCAAACAGACAAGGGGTACTACATGTCGCTATTTGGTGTCTTCAAAGGATCATAATGTTGCGCTGTTGCAACATAATAAACTAGTTTGGGCAAGAGAAGAAGCATTAGCAGATATTGTAGCTGTAGAAATGATGGAGCTACCAATGTCAGATAGAGATCAAGCAATTGAAACAGAATTCGACCAAAAAGAGAGTAAGTATTTTCAATTTTTTAAAATAAAATTCACTATATTAGAATACACAAGCACTAAGGAGAAATTACACTGAAATATGTTAAATATATATTAAATTTGTAGTATATTTTAGTATATTAAGACACATTACTTATGTCTTACATCAAATAATCGGACCATATATAAATTTATATGCTTAATTAAAATGAGCTTATTAACCAATTCTTCAATATTGCATGTAATCAAACTCATCAAATCATCATATATACTAAACAGTGCTTGAGCATTAAATGGTGAAAATGGTGTCAACAGACAATGTGTTAAAGTCTGTCATTATAGATTTTGATAAATTTTCATGAATATATATATTTTTTATCCTACAATAATACAATTATCAAGTTCTATTAATAATATCTTTTTTTATGAACGGCTGCTGACAGGTATTGATGTAGACAGTTCATGTAAGTAGCAAAGCAGGAAGGGCAGACCCGATCATTTTTCAGATTTTACAGTGTAACATTTACGGCAGCATGTTTGAAATTTTCCGAGAGATTCTTTTGTAGAATTAGTATGCTTATTATAATTTCAATTAAATTAAAGAGATTTAAAGATTTCTAGGTATTGCAGAGACTTACAAATGTTATTTGCATGGTATCAAAAAGATTATTTTATGTAATGAACTAATTTTTATGGATAAAACTAAATTAGCTCAATTTACTGCAAATAACAAAATTGTCATTATGAGAAAGATTTTTTCTATTTGTGTATCTGCTATATTTGTAGTGTTGTGCATAAGATTTTTGTTGTGAATATGATTTGTAATATTTTTTTGTGAAAGTTAAATAATTGATTTTATAAACAGGGGATGTGATTGGAATGATGATACGTCGACTCAATTCCCAATACAATCAGGGAAAAGCTTTTGTTCAATCATTGCTGGATCTGGCACCCCAGCAATCTAATCAACGGAGTGATTTAGTGAGAGATAAATTTGGTCTACATAAAATGATTGTTATTGTTACATCTGCTGGCAAGGTATTATAATTTAATCAATAATTCATGTTATTAAGTATTTCATGCCATTAATCTATTCAAATTTGTTCTTCTATAGATGTTCGGTATAGAAACAAAGAAAGGTGAAATAATTTGGCAGTACAGATTACCAAATATCTCTGGATTTAACAATAATCCAAACTCGATGATTCTGTATGTCCAAAGAGGTAGCAGACATTTTCCACACCCTCCTCAGTGTGCATTATTTGGCAAATTTAAGGTAATTCTGGTTGATAACTTCTTATCTGTTACTGGGATAAAATTGCTCTTCTAATAATATAGTATTTTCAACAGGAAACAGATGAGGCATTTGTATATACATTTAATCCTATTACTGGACACCCTCTTGGAGGAATAAAAAAGTTAGATTACAAAATAAAACAAATGATGCCACTAAATATAATGACAGACGATTTTCTCCGTATTATTCTGGTTTTGGATGAAAAAGATAGAGTTTATGTGTTCCCTGATACTGATGCTGCCGCTGCAGCCGCTGCTACAGTTGGCAAGAGTACTTACTTATTTACGGCTGATCGTACTACTGGTGTTTTGACTGGTTACTCGTTTTCATATAGTTCATCAAAGGTAATCTAACAAAAAAGCTTTTTGATATAACTATTTAAAAATTATTGTATTTTTATATACACCATTGCTCTTATCAATCGTAGGAACTAGTAACTCATAAAGTATGGAAGCTCTTATTATCTCCAAAAAATCAAAGAATTACACAGATCGTCTCGAAAAATGGAATCGAACGTGTTCATTCCCAGGGTAGAGTACTGAGCGATAGATCAGTTTTGTATAAGTATATAAACCCTAATTTAATAGTGGTAGCAACCGAAGGAGTTGGCATTGCCCACAAAAGTACGTATAATATTACATTAACATATAAAATTAATTATTCGAATCTAAATCATAATTTCTTTCAGATACACTGAATCTTTATTTATTGGATGTGGTTTCCGGAGCTATGGTATTCTCGATATCTCACAAAAGAATACGAGGACCAATTCATATAGTGCATTCGGAAAATTGGGTAGTGTACAGTTATTTTAATGATAAAAGTCGTAGAACAGAAATTGCAACATTAGAGCTTTATGAAGGCAAAGTACAAAGTAATACAACAGGTAATTCTATTTTTTATATGTTATTATTACGAAATCTACCGCTATAAAAATACTATACATTTGACTGAAAAAATTTCAGTATTTTCATCTTTAGTTACAACAAAGTTACCAATTGTCGAAAGACAAGCATTTATTTTCCCGGCATCGATTGAAAGAATGCGAGAAACTATAACAGAGAAGGGTATAACAAGTAAACATATATTAGGTAAAAAATTTGCTCATTTTTTTTTCAAGTTAGAATTGACAAATTTTTTAACCTATATGAATTTTATCAGTGGCTTTAGCAAATGGCGGCATTCTGGAATTACCGTGGATGATGGTGGATCCTAGAAGGCCTACGAATCCCGAGATACGGGAAGAAGGTGTAATACCATACATGCCTGAAATCCCGATTCACATGGATTCTATTATTAATTATAATCAAAGTATATCCAGAGTTTCTGGTATTCATACTAGTCCTAGTGGCCTTGAAAGTACATGCTTAGTTTTTGTACACGGGCTTGGTAAGCATTAGTCGGAATTTCAAACTTACTGTGTTCGATAGAAAATAGCTTTTTTATTCTGAATTCCTTTTTTACAGATTTATTCTATACACGTGTAGCACCTTCGAAAACATTTGATGTTTTGAAAGAAGATTTCGACTATTATCTCATAGTAATAGTACTTGCTGCATTATTAATTTCGTCGTACGTTACTAAAAAGTTAGCATCACAGAAAGCTCAAAAACAAGCGTGGAAATAATAGCTGTTTGAGGAGGATCGATGTATGATAATTTTAAAATGCTGCTGTTTATTGTAGACGGATATTTTTTAATGAAACAACTTGTAAAAAGAACTGTTTTATAAATGGCTCATAGTAATTTGAATTATATGTTAAAAGAGTTATTAAACTCGCCAAAGTCATGAATAAGTCTTTGAATTGTTTGTTTCCAAAATACTTGAACCATTAGTGAAAACATTAGATCAAGACCGAGTCTTTTTCGACATTTACTAAAGAACGGACCACAAATGTTAATAAAGCACTGTTAAAAAAATGTGCTAAAACTGATAATATGCTCAAAAATAGCTATCACCAAATCGTGCTACGATTTTAATTTCAAGTTACGTTAAATAAGTAAACTTCAAAGCTGAATACATGAACGAGCATGTTAAAAACAAACAATTTATCAAGCACCTCTAGTTCATTCCAATTGATAATTTACATAATCATGATTTTCTTCGATATATGTAATGATCTTTAGAATATTCTCACTGTACTCTTTGGCCGAAGGGTCATTGGGGATCTATAAAGAAATGAATTTGTAATATTAAACGTATAAGACTGTGCAATAATTGTCACGATGAATGTTGCATAATCATTCAATCGTAATACCTGAAGTAATTTAGTGTTGAACGTGACGTCTGCAGGTATCGGTGATACTCTCGATTTCCAAACAGCAAGACATTTTGCCCAAACAAGATCACTGTATTCATCAGCTATTTCTTTGTACAAATCAGTTGAACACGTCTGTAATAATAATTATTACAGTTATTAGAACGTAATTTATATAAATATATAATATATTTATACGTTTAATTTATTCTCCTTCACCTGTAGAATTAAATTCTGTTGCGAACTAAGATATGGCTCTACAGCAGTTAATACATCCCACAATTCACGTTCGCGTAATCTCAAATTTACAGAAACTTTACCCAATTTAGATAAAAGATTTTTTTGTAATTTATACACTTGGGTGAATCTATATATGCTTGTAGTTTGTTTCTTGAAGCTTTCCTTAGCGCTTTGAATCAAGAATTTTGAAAGCGAGGGTAAAACTTGTCTAAAAATAATATAATGAGAATAATTTATTTTAACTTTTTATCAATATCGAATACTTTACTTTAAAGTTCTCAATCTGATGAAATCTTGAGAAGCAACTGCTAAAACACATAGTAATTCCCAAGCTCCGTTCAATACGAGTGCACTTGGACTTTCAAATCTAGCGACGAGTGGCTGCCATATATGATGGACAATTGGTAGTAACTGATTTTCGTATTGGACTAACAGAGGTATACCTTCTTGTAATGTACGCAAAGCCATTAACGACCAATCTTCATGTTTGGATGGTATATAATGTGAACATTCCTTTAATATTTCTTCAACTATTTTTATATGAGCCGGACGATCTTCATTATCTGAAATTGAGAAGCAATATTGGTTCATTTACTTTTTGTATTACAGAACATACGCACCTTCTTTCTGTCCAAATTGTATATTATCTTTTTCAGAATCGCTGTCAACACTCTTTTCTTCTGTATCATCGATAACAGTTGTTTCATTTACAGAATTACTCAAATTTTTATTTGCCTGTTTTTCTTGATAATACTTAGAAATTTCTTGTACAATTTTGTCTACAGGATCATCTTGCTTTATCTTACGTTCACTGTTTTCGTTATTTTCTTCTGATGAAATCATGCGTTTTGTACATATTACAAAAGTATAAAATAATTTCAAAAATAAATAAGTAGATTGTTCATTAAATTTTTTGTTCAACTGAGATAAAACGTCTTTGATAACAAATCTCAAACAGGGGAAGACATCTATAGAACTATATCTTATAACAGTTTCTATCACATCTAATACACCTGGATTCTTTTCCACTCTGTTTAACGTTGTGGTAATGTAAAAAGTAATGTAGTCCATATTATTACAAAGGAGTGAATTTATGTTTGGTAATTGTTGTGATGCGGCTATGGTTTCCAGAGTTTTAATTCCGGCTAAACTTATCAATGGATGGGAACTACCTGTAAAATGTATTACAAATGAGTCAAAATTCATATATGTATGAATATGAATTTTCATTAAATGTTTTACCTGCTCTTTCGGTTATTAAAAATAGTGTTTTCTGTAAAAATATACTAAAATCCATTTTCAAATGCATAGCTAGAACACCTAGCCCCTCTGTTAAAAGGCAACTCTGCACAATATTAATCTGCGCGCGACATAAAGGAGTATTCTTATCCACTCTTATGGATGAATACCAAACATCGTCGTCTATATAATAATTAACAAGAGCTTTGTATTGATCCATTAACGATTTATCAGGACTATTTTCTAGAAAATTGAAATTCCAAGGTAATACAAATTAAAATAATCAAAATTAATATATTGGAATATATACTTTGCAGTATCCAATTGAGCAATACTATCAGTTCTTTTCTATGTTGTCCGATATCTCTCATAAGTATTAAAATGTTATCTATTAAAATTCTTAAATCCCCATATCTTCCAAAAAGTTCACATATGAAAGAAATTTTGTCTGCACAATGGCTATCGAATATAAATTTAAAATTGGTCCATAAACTGGATTTTTTTTTATGTGACAAATCATCCCAGTCTTTGACACCAAAATCTTCTAAAACTGATATTTCATTGTATTCAATCTCTATTGCATATACCAAAGCTAATATGATTTTTTGCAAATGCATAGAGGATGATAAAATAGTGGACAACCGATCTTTCCCAAATAGCTTTATATAGCCAGCAATTTGATTTAAAAATATCAGTTGATCAGCATCTCCTGCAATTAACTCAATTATATATATGAATTGACCATTACTGCAGTATAAGATCATTTTTAATATTTTATACCTGACGCTCTCACAACTCTTGGTAATTTCGTCATTAATCCAAAAAAATTTTCTTCTAAAGCATCAGTTATGAATCTTAAATCTGGTTTCTCATTAATCACTTTTCTAACACAACTTAACACTTTTTCTGCTTCTGCTTGAACTTCCTCCTCATTGTCCTCAGATAATGAGATTAGATATTCCATTAGTTCCACATGATTAGGTTTCATAGTTCTATAACAAAATAAAATTTCTTATGTTTTCAATTTATGTGGAAAATTATAAAATATTTGCCTACCTAGAACATTTAGTAAAAATTAATCCAATAGAAGTAGCTAATTGCTTCCTCACTCTCCAGTGAGGGAATTTAAGTAAAATATTCATTTCTTTAACTAATACATTGAATCTGGTTGCTGCTGCATTTAACCATGCTTCATCCCTAACATTAGATTTAAGAATTTCGCCAATTGTACGTTTATCCTGATTTTCAGCTGATATTTTTTTACTGATCATTTCAAGAGAGAAAATCTCAGGTTCAGTATCTAAATCTTCCATAACTAATGATATTACTTTAGCCCATGCATCAATTGCAGCCTGAAATTTTTTTTTGACATAATTATAAATATAAATTAATAGTAATATAAAATAAAAGAATTATCATAATTCATTTACCATTGTTACTTTGTGTCCTTGAATATCACTTGCAGTTGCGATTTCAGTGAGACCACTGAGAATGCCTGGAAGTAGCAACAGTATAACATCAGCTACTTGAGCTTGCAATATTATATCGTTTTCATCATATTCATCACCTAAATGACACAAAGTCACAACTGCTTTGATCGCTGCTAGTCTAATAAATCATATAATAAAGTATTTTTTATTTTATGAATGAAAGATTAAAGATTTCTTATTGATGACTAATAGCAATTGCATTACCTTAACGACCGTGATTTTTCTATTTTAGCCAGTGAAATGCAAGTATAAATTCCTTGTGCTATTTTTGGCGCATTTTCTCTTGTATACAACTTTTCGATAACATCTGAAGTACAATGATTTAAGACTGTAATAATACAGTTAACAGCAGCTTCCTTCAATTCTTCATGAGATGAAATTACTGTAAATCAAGCATTGGTTTTCAAATTATTAAACAAAATTATTAGAATTTCTACTCAAATTGTAATAATTCATTTGCTTATAACATACTTTCGAATGGTTGTTGATGCTTATTGTAAAGCACAACTATGATACAGGCATAAGTATAATAAAATTCATTAAAACGTGTAATTCTAACTTTTGATACAATAATTTCCAAGACTTTTATTAGATGTTCTTTTACCCTCAAGCTAGAATTCATAAAAATATGTAAAATTTATTATTATCAGTTGTTCATAGACTAATCAAACACTTTATAAAAATTTTACATACCTTACTTCTTCTGACTCTAAATGATTTGTTATTGGTTTTAAATAATTTGGAAACATATCTTGTACAACCCTATTTGATACATGTTGCAGGTAATTAGTTATTTTATCTAAACTTTCTTTATTCAGTGTAACCTGTGAACTATCACGAAGTATTTTTAATACCATAAGTGCTTCTTCGAGTCCTGTTCTTTCCATAATTGCGATTAAAAAAATGTATTCACTTTTTAACTAAATTAATTTGTAAATGATAATATGAGTTTCGATACACACACGTCTAGGACAGAAAAAAGCATTGTACACATGTTAACCTAATATAACAACAGAGCATGGCTGAAATGCACGAAACAGCTGATTATTTTGAATTTGATACAACAGCAGATGCGCAGGCGCACTACTGTTATTTTGGTCACTACTTTCCAAATAGTTTCATTATAGTTACCATGACGACCGAAATACCAATTTCAAACATCGTATCAAATCATAAATTTTTAATCGCCAACGTTATAAATTGATACACATGACTATTTTTATAAATGGGTACCTTGTCTCCAAAACAATATTTAATTATAATAATTGCACAATGTATAGCTCTATTATTTGACATTTCTCTGAATTCATTTGTCAGCTTTTGCAGGCCTTACCCAACAAATTTACTCATACTCTACGTGTATGTATTAATGTATATGTTAAATAGATTAGATTTTTGAATACTTTATAAATATTTTTATCTTTTTGTCAGGATTCAAGATTTTTTCATTATTTTATCATTGACAGTTCTACTAGTGACATTTTTTTCAACTTATGTGTTACAGGTAATTTTCAATAAAAATCAAAACCTGTTTATTGTTTTATTTAAGAATCCAATGATTTTCAGGCTGGTTTAATAGACCTATTGTATGTGAAATTTCGCATTACTTTATTAATATGTATCGCTTATCTGACATTAAGTATCACTGTTCACACATGGCAAATGAGATTGCATTGGGAAACCCCATTAAATCATTATTGGACTAAAAATTTCCATATAGTATACAGTGTACAAAGAATTGGTAAGAATTTATAAATTCAAATCACAAATAATGAAATATTTATTGCCCAACATATTTGGTGGAAACAATTCTGATTTATCTACAATTTACAAAGTTGCAGTCGCTTACTACTACTCCTTTAAAAGAGCATTGTTAATAATTGGTGATCCAAGATTTTATACAGGGTCAATGTGGATGCAGCAAAAAGTGATACATCGATAAATATATGATAGTCATCATTAAATTAACTTATATATAAACACTATGAAGTCAGTATTTATAAGTATTTTACATTTACTCCCAAAGTATGAAAAGTAATTTTACAATAGTACATTTGATGATAAGTGTGACGCAATTCTATTTCACAGTCAATATTTATTTACAATAAGTTGAAAATAATATTCGTCTTCAATTTAATATTTCAGATTACCAACTCATATCTCATGTAAAAATAACTCTTCAATCACATTACTAAGTAATATTTATAAATTATAACAAAACATACAATAAAAATCGATAAAATTAATCGAATATAATAATTGAAATTATATTTTTTAACATAATATTTTATATACAAAACGATACAAATGCTCGAAAATTAATGAATTAAAAATGATTTCAGAAGTAATTTATGAAATAAATTACAACATGAAGTGAAATATAATTTAAAACATAACAATTCTTTTCAATTGTACAAATTGTATTCATATTTTACCAATTGGCTTGATAAATAACAGACTATTTTTCACAATAAGAATTTTGAATAGATTTTAATATATACATATTACGAAAACTATGACCTTAGGAAACCATGCAATAACATTAGAAAGTTATTGAAATTTGTTTTTATAATTACTTTTCAATAAAATCTAAAACCTGCTCCTACACATCAAACCTGTTACATATAAAATTTTTGGCTGTTTCTCACTATTTCGTATTTTAAAACAATTAAATTTCATTTAAATACGAATTTCTAGTTTACATATTAGTATATTACATATATAGTATGTACAAAAATTTGGTCTCATGTATGATAGAGATAATATTTAAATTTTTTCATGAAAATTCATCTATCATACTCCATTACATTTGTTCAAAAATTAGTTCGAACTGTATGATTTCCATGTATAAATAGCAACTTATCGGCTAAACGTGATGGTAATGCAGCTCTTCTAGTGTCATACAGAACTTGTACTTCAGCTGGTATTCGTACAGGAGGAGCACAACAGGCAGGAACGCAATTATATCTTTTTGCTAATTTACCAAGATTAGGACATTTTGCTGATGTTTTTGACCACCACTGTAGAGGGCAATAACCAAGTGGTGCAGTTGGTTCAGATTGATATTGAACCAACTCAAGATCTGCCTTTTCTTCTGCTGGTATTCCTGTTTTTGTTGCGCACAATCCTCTCAGCAAATGCTTTTTACCTTTTTACGAATAACAAAACAGATGTATGAATATGTTCAAATCCTTATTGGATTGCAATGGAAAAGTACAAAATTATGAATATATACCTTTTTTAGCTGGAGTTTCCTCTTCCTCCTCTTCTTCTTTGATTATAACATTATTTCCATTTTCTTCTTGAATCAGTTTGGTTAACATTTCTTTAATCGGTGTAGAAACTAAATTTTTTTCTTCCTCACTTGCATAAGGGAGCTGTTTAAATCTGTTGAAGAAGTGAATAAGAATAATATTAAATGAAATCATTTTAAACGTTATTGTTAAAACATAAGCCAATCTACCTTGGATCTAAGGTTGTTGCAATTTGTAGTAGTAGAGTAACATTACCATCTGCATATCGATCGCAAAGCATGTCGGATAAAGATTCTTTAAACGATTTTGCTATTTCACTGTCAGTATTTTGTACTTTTAAGTGGGATGAAACAAGTTGCCATAATAATGGTTTTAAAAGTGATATTAATGGCATTTTCTCCTCACTGAGCGTCATAATCGTAACTTTAAAAGGTTCTAATACAGATACAAGGTCTTCAACAACTTTCCATTGTTCATTATTGGTAATGAAATCCATGACTTCTTGATCAACTCCTTCTAAATTTTCAATAATGGATGATATGATATTTCGTCGTAAGACCATTTGCTCTAGCATATTGTAAGTTGAAGTCCAAACAGTGGGATAATCAATCTCTAATGGATTTTCTTCAAGCTGTAAAAATAAAACAAATCATAAATATAATTTTATCACGGAATCCAAAAGAATTTCTATTGATAGTCCATACTTCTAATAATTGTTCTTGCATTATCAAGGCTGTAGATGCTGCTGGATAACTTTCAATGGTTCCAATTGTTTTTCTACATTTTTCTAAAATAGCAGCTACATCTGAATTTTCAAAACAGGCTTGTGCACAGACTTGTAATGTATGAAGTAAACAAGGAACTAATGTTAAACCACGATTAACCAAAGCAGTCAATAATTCTGATCGAGATGTGGCTACAACCACAGCAGTTATTCGTTCAATTCCGAGTTCCCAGTCGAGCAATATAGAATCAATGGTCATACCCCACTGAGAATCATCCCAATCTAATGGCGCATATAATGTATTTAAAACTTTGTATTCTAAGGTAGCTTCACCTGGATTTTGATAATACACAGATATTGTGATGAAATTTTTTTGTAAATTCGATTTCCATTCTTCAATTGTGAGTCCTATTTCGGTATCTATACAAGAAATAGTGGCTGCCACTGATTCCCTAAAAGTATTATATATCTTTGGTATTATTTCTCGTTCTAATTTGTTTTTACTGGGGATTTCACAGGGTGACCTCAAGGTAGCCACTAATCTCTGAAATCCTTGATCCTCAACTAATTCTGGTAATCTTAAATCCATGATAATCAATTCTGCAATGGCATCTGACACAGTTTTTCCATCTATACTAGATTGATGAACAGAATTTTCCTCCGGCATGAAAAATGCAACATTTTGTGAATTATTAACAACATTAGCACCACTTTTTATCATAACTCTTAGTGGTTGACCAATATTAATATCGTCCTCAATATTAGACAAACTTATATTAGGATCAGTTACAAATTGTATATCACCATCAATTTGCACTGTCCCATCAGCATTTGTAGTATAAATATGTTGAGTATTGTTCAGTCCTGTTTTTAACATACGTTTTTGAGCACGACGTTCTTTTGTTTCTTGAGAAACTACCTGTCTTCGTGGAGGAGTTGTAGATTCTAATTCTAAGAGTTCTTGAGCATGTTTATTTTGCAAATGCATACGTAAATTACTAGTATTTCTATTATAAGCAATTTGGGTCCTACACAAAATACACACAATTTTAACCTTTGTCAATATATCACCATCATCAGTAGCAGGAAATCCAAAAAATTTCCAATATATACTCCTCATTGACATTGGTACCACTAATTTTTTATAAGTGTATGTATGCTTCTCTTCCATCATTTTGGCAAGAACCATTTGCACATCGTTTTTTGTTTCTTCAATTACTGACGTTTTGCCATTCGTAGGATTATTTAATTGTTTACTTTCCATAGTTATCAGCCAATTAACAATTAATTCGTTTTAATTAATGAATTTTATGTACCTAAAATATATACAGTTATTTCGCTGCCTTCAACTATTTGTTTCTACTTAAAATATAAAAGATTTTGCTCATTTCACGCATCTTGGATGAGCACAAAACTATCTGTAAAGTCGCCATCATTCTTGCGGCAACATTTCCGATACAAACTTACCGCGGTACAACCGATATCGCGAATCGTCGTCTGACGAATTATTTTATAGATATCGAACTTCAATTTCTCGCTTCGGAAAGAACGATGCACGATCACTTATCGACCACTACTCGTAACGATGCTATCGACTTTTGTACGCGTAATCCGAGAATATCGTTAACAATCGTTGGCGTCGCTCGTTGGAATAAATCGATCTTTCGTAGTTGTGTAGTATCGAGATATGAAATAGCATAAGGCAAAGTTCACATGGCTCGATAATTATCGCTTTGAGAACACACTCTTCCGATTGGCTGTTGGATATTCAACATAACCAATAGTATTTCTTTGTTGAATATTTATTTCAAGTGGTGAAATTTCTTCACAGTTTATAGATAACTTCAAGTCGGAGTAAAGAGGTTAGAAATGTCAACAACAAAATGAAAAAAAAAATATTTATTTGGAGAACAACATATGAGTGAAAAAATGTAATTTATAAAGATACAAACTCTGTATTGAATTTTAAAATTTTTATTGGATTTTAAATTTTAAAATTTATTTTATAACACAGTTTGGATTGCAGATATGTACTTGCAGAAACATGAAAATTTTAACCAGAGAAAAAACTATTCTTATTACTGTTATCATATGGAGAATTATTTCTGTTTTCCTCGTACAGACTGCACACGTGCCTGATGAATACTGGCAGTCGTTAGAAGTAGCCCATCGTTTGGCTTTTGGATATGGTTATTTAACTTGGGAATGGACAGTTGGAATTCGTAGTTATATTTATCCATTTGTCATTTTCATTCTTTACAGAATCTTGGCCATTTTACATCTAGATTATGTGCCATTGTTAGTCACTCTGCCAAGGTTATTACATGCCATAGTTGCAGCTTATGCAGATTACAGATTTTATTTGTGGACCCGAAATAAATTTATGACATTTTTATTATGTATCAATTGGTACTGGTATTATTGCGCATCTCGTACCATTATTAATAGTCTAGAAACTTCTTTAACCATTATTGCATTATCGATATTCCCATGGTACAATAGTTCGTCGGATAAAATTAATTATTTATGGATTGTATGTATGTTAGCGATGTGCAGACCAACTGCTGCTGTTATATGGATGCCACTATGTCTTTACCATTTGTCTATATTTTCTAAGGATAGGCTCAAATTACTCAAACAATACATAAAAGTTGGACTGATATGCTTTTTTGTGACTATCTCAATAGATAGTTACTTTTATAATCGTTTTATCATTACAGTATGGGAATTCTTCAAATTGAATGTTTTACAAAGCATAGGTGATATATATGGCAAACAAAATTCTCTCTGGTACATATTTCAAGGGCTGCCAGTTCTTCTTGGACTACATTATGTATTATTAATATTAGCAATCTGGAAAATATTCAAATATTCAAAACATTTCCCCCGACAGACAATTCTGCTAATAGTTTCGACATGGACTATTTTTATTTATTCCTTAATATCACATAAGGAGTTTCGTTTCTTGTTGCCTTTATTACCAATGTTAATATATATTTGTGGATCCCAGTTACCGTACGTGAAATCGAAAAATCAATCATATTGGCGTAAATTGTTTATAATTTTATTGATAATCAGTAATGTGATTCCTGGACTCTATTTAAGTTTAATACATCAACGCGGATCATTAGATATAATGAACTTGTTAGAGAAAAAGCTCCGTAACGAAGACTGCTCAGCAATAAATATTTTATTTTTAACGCCATGTCATGCAACGCCATTCTACAGTCATTTGCATAAAAATGTATCTATGAAATTTTTAACTTGCGAACCTAACATCGCAAATGTAGAAAATTATGTAGACGAAGCGGATGAATTTTTTCTTCGTCCTATGAAATGGTTGAACATTAACTATATAATAAATAATGTAACATTACCTAGTCATGTTATAGCATACGATAATATTATAACTAAAATAACGCCGTTCATTGATCAATACAAGTTAATTGGCCAAGCATTTCACTCTCAATTTCCCGAATCAAATTATGGGAAATACATTCTCTTATATGAACGAAAATTAAAGGAATAGCATTAATGTAATGTTTACGATAAAATCAATTTATTTGTAATATATTCAACAATAATTTTGTTGCATTTAATATTATATGAAATAAAATTGTTTTTAAAAATTCATTTTAATCTCCCGAGTAGCAATCATCAATTTTAGAATGAATGATACTTCAAATCGATTCTTCGAGAGCCGAACATTTTATATAATCTAAAATTTCAGCTATAAACAAACTTGTTAGCCTCTAACGTGGATGAAGCGTGGTGAGGTAAAGTAACACGAGCTGTAATATCGAAGGTATACGGTACAGTAAGATGGTGTAAGCGAGAAAAAAGATTGTAAGAATGAGAGAGGGGGGATTGACTACATGGAGTCAACGTTCCGAGCAGGTCAGCGACCACTGTCTCTCGTTCATGCGTTCTCTTTGAGCGTATCTTCCTTCTTTGCACCTTCCTTTAGGTTGCTCTTTGCATTCCAACATTAAGCAGTTTTGTATGTAGCGTTAAAAATCAGCTTATTACAAAAAGTTAATACTACGGCATACCGGATGTCGCATTTCATCCTGACTTCATTACAACGAACTTTCGAGAATCATTTTTCATATCTGGATACTCTAACCATAAAATCAAAATTAAAGGAAAAACTTATAGAAAGTTGTATTGTTCGTTTCTAACCATTGTAAATACTTGAATGTAGTGATATTTTACACTTTTATTTTTTACACCGTAGATTTTCATATATCCGCTCATACAACTATTAAATGTATATATGATATCGCGCATCGTGGGTAAAATGAGATACCCGTACAGGAGAGAAAGTTCACTTCAATAGCGATATTGCCGCCGCTCTCCTTGCGTCTGATTCGCCGTTGTCACAGGACAGGGGGCAAAACACACCAGAACAACTTTTCAGCTTCGAAGTCTCTCCAATTTCGCAACTTTTATAAAAAATATTACTGTTATAATTTGCTATTGCACGATTGAAGTATAGATTTATCTATCAATTGTATACAAACTACGCTGTTCTGTCATTTAAGATTATTCGGAGAATTGGCGACAATTGCAAATATGGTGGATTAATATTTTTGTGTATTGGCTTCATAAAATATTTTCGATGCTACATGCTACATGACAAAATACATTTTTAACGATTTTTATATAATCTATGGTTTTGATTAATAAAAATAATATTTTTGTTGATTTTTATTCGTACGTAGTAAATAATAAATTTTTGTTTTCTGATTACACAAAAACTACATCAGATCTTCAAGAAATCAATTCATATGAACTTTTTAGTGAAAAATACATATTTAGTGAAACATTACAAATTTAACTTTCTACCTTTAAATTGCTCTATCGCCTGAATGACCTTGATTAACAATATCGTGGGATATGTTGTCTGAAACTAGTTCTAGTCCGGAAAAATATTTTCAGTTAAAATAAAGAATATTCAGATTTTAAGGCGTTTGTTATATCATGAATTATAAACGAAATTCAGATGCACGCATTGAAGGGAGACAGAACGATGGAGGCACAGGTGTACGACAGGTGCGCTCACCCTTACGAATCATTTCCTCCCCTATAGAAATGGTGGTGCGTCATCGGTGCCCGTCCACACTCCTGACATAAGCGCTATTCGCTAACTCAGCGATAGCAAACGACATCCGCGATTAGAGTGGATCCCGTCAGGGTCAGACGGTCGAACCTGGACACACCGGTCGCCACGAAATACCTAAAGACTTACGCAACATTCGCTGCTTTACAGACGGAACGTACGCGTCCCTTTACCACGCGCGTGTACGTTGATAAATGTCTCGTCTACGTTCTCGATATTTCTCACCCTACATATTCTCGCTCCTGCCGATCTTCTTCCCCCTAAGGAAACCGTAACTATAAAATTCCGTCGTTTTTCAAGGTTATGTTGGAAAAAAATGTAGCGTTTCACGAGACTGCAGGTGAAAGAAACAACTTCTCTCTCTCTCCCTCTCGCAGGCTGAAATACACAATCGGACGAGAGCCCGTTATATCCTCGGAGAGAGAGAGGATCGCATGGACCCGCGAGCTCCGCGATAGCACGGCCGACGGATGCACTTGCCTGACTTTGGGTATAGCCGTTACGCGCCACTGGCTCGGGCCAATCGTCGACGGGCGCGCAACAGGTGAGCGTCCAATCGCCGTCGAGCGACTACTTCGCGTCGTCCCGTGCGTCTTTTTCTTACTCCTGCGCCATTGAATACACGCACCGCTTCCTGGATATATTCGTATATCGCGTTCGCCGATTAC